>WMED01000147.1:0-42644 GCA_019650415.1 Pipa parva
CCCCCCCCCCCCCAAGTCTCTACATATTCAAGAACAGAAATGTAGTGTTTGATGGAGCTCTTCTTCTGTCCGTTGCCTACCAATTAGTATAAGCAAATTACTATTGCAATTATTAAAAAGCAGTTCTTCAAGAAACACCTTCTATGCCTCTTCTGCAGTTTACGCCATTGACTTTCCATGCAAGTAGCCTTTTCTTTTTGTAACAATCATGTAGACTTGCCTATCTTTTAAGAATTCTTGGTACTTTACAGGAGTTAACTGCATTGAGGGTATTAAGTTCTTCATAAACAGAAAAGCATCTATTGAATGGTTGTGTTCGCAACTACTTGGACTTCTCTGTCACAATTTATTACATTTTATATTTTAAACCTTTTCTTTCCAACAGGCTAGGTTTAGAAGAAAATTGCTTCAGGTCACAGGGACTTCACTTTGCCAATTTTTGTTTGGCTCATCCTCTTTGGGGCTGCATTGGTATGTCCCCATGGTTCTGTGTCCCCCAGGAAACCTAAGAGAAAAGGAGATTTTGTACTCCCCATTAAGGGGGTTATTCACTAAGGTGCAAATTCAAATGTCAAATTCTCAAAAAGTGGATTCCCATAGCAAATCCATGACCACGGCAGTTTCTCCATTGTAAAGTCGCGACAATTTTTAAACTTGTGACTGGAACAATTTTCCATCGGAAAGTCGCGACTGCAACAAAATTTTCATGATACATATGCGACCGCAACAGTAGCAGTGTATTACGACTGTTTGTAGCTGGCAAATTCACACCTATACGCAACAATTCGGACTTTAGTGAATAACCCCCTTTAAATCTTTTTCTCTCAGAGTCTCCTGGAGGACACAGAGTATCCCTCCCTCATTTTTAGTTTAGAAAAGGTTGCCTTCTGGGTGAAATTGTTCCTTTGTTATCAAACTTATTTGCCTCTCCTCATAGATTGGGGTAAAGCCTGAGGGGGAGGAGTCTTCATTTCCTAGTTTCCTTCCCCATTATAAAGCTTTTCCCTACTGTTCTTTGTCCTCCCAGGAGACTTGGAGAGAAAAAGAGCTAACAATGAGTACAAAATCTCCTTTTATTTTTAAAGCGCTTTACATTTAGCGTTTTTACCTGGAATCTTACATGTATAGATATAGCAATATTTATTTTACCCACTGTTTCAATATATTCATTGAGTGAATGAATAAACTCCATGGGGGTAATTCAGCATAGTGTGAACTCACTTCTCGATCCTTCGCATCAGCTCGCAGAGATTGTTACATGCTAGCTGATGTCCTACACGCGGACATCAGCGAACGCTTTAAAGGTATTCCAGTCTCGTGAGGAAACTCGAGTGGTCTCGGAGAGACTGGAATACCTTTAAAGCATTCTCTGATGTCCGCGTGTAGTACATCAGCGAGCGCTTAACAGCCTCTGCGAGCTGATGTGAAGGATCAGGAAGTGAGTTCGCACTATGCTGAATTACCCCCTATATCCTGCAACCAATGAATGGCCTATGTAAATAGCATCATTGGTAAGCAATGATGCACATTGATGTGTTGTGTATGATGTCATGCATGTTAAAGTGATACATACACATCATACCCATAATGGATGGTATTCAGCTCTGTTGTAGGTCAATCTGAACAATCTCACAACAGAAACGATGTAAAAATGTTTACTTACATTTGGGAATCTGGAAATATTTGTAACAGATAAATAGAATATATTGGATGATGGGAGAGTGAATATTCATAGCTGCAAAGAATACATGAATTAAATAAATTACTACTCAGGTAAAGGGGGGGGGGGGCACAGTAAATATAATATACTGACCTTTTATTAACTCATTATATTAATTGACTGTTACAATGACCAATCAGGCCAAAAGGCTATGGTTTCTGTTCATTATCTCTGCCTCTATTTGGCAATCTGACTACCTCAGGGACCACTTATTGGAATTTTAATTCAATCAAGGCTACTAATAACATTTTGATTAACTGAATTGAACACCTGGGAATCACCAGTATGCATGCACTCTCATGGCACATGTTTGAATTCTGAAATACATAGTGCATGTGTAATAGAATGATAGACAGAAAAGAATGCATGTGGTTGTCCAATTGCTGTGGGTTCAGACAGTTAAATGCACATAAATTGCAAATGACTTTTATGCTTTATTAAAGAGGAGGTCCTAGCCAATATGCTGTGTGCTGTGAATGTGATTCAGATCCCAGTGTCATCTGTTGATGACTATGGGCTCATGTGGTTTTTCCGTTAGCCCAAACATAGTCAATGTGAATGCATTTTTAATATATCACATTTTCTAGGAATCTTTTAGATTGATATGATGCTTCTTATATATTTGCATTAGTCTTTTTTTTTTTTTTTTAACGAGAGAAAATATTTGAGAGAGACCAGGGGGAACCTTTGGCATGGGGGACCTGGTAAATGATCTTCATCGGGCCTCCTCTCCTGGGCTGGTGCACAATCGTCGGCACTGGGCCCTCTCTCCCCCTGGCACAATACAATCATTACAGCAGTAGTGGCCAGGTCCCCTGGAGCACTTGGACTAGTCACCACCATGAACTCCGCAGCCCTTGTAGTTATGCTACTGAGAGATACAGTATGTTTACCAGCTTCAAAACTACTGTAGTTCTATAAAAAAAAAAAAAAAAGACTAATTTGATCATCATGTAATCTAGTAGGCCTCCAAGATGGAGCATCAAGGATCAACCAGGAACCCTTGGGGTAGGCTTCTTATTATTTGGCTGTCACTTGCTATAAGTAAAAATAAGCAATAAAGGTTTGACTGCCATTGTGAGCACTGGTGACTCTCTCCAAACAGCTGAATACTAGTTTCTGCTGTTACTAGCAAAGATCCAGGGGGTTATTGGCTAAAGTGAGAATTCTACTGTCGAATTCTCGAACAGTGGATTCTCATAGTAAATATGCAACTGCCGCAATTCTCTCATTGTAAGGTTGCACCTGCAACAATTTTAAAGTTGCTACTGCGACAATATTTCCACAGTAAATTCGCGACTGCAACAATGTTCTTGTTATAAATCTGTGGCTGCAACAGTAGCAGTCTATTACGACTGTCTTTAGCTGTCGAATTCACACCTTTACGAGACAATTCGGACTTTAGAGAATAACCCCGACAGTCTCACCAGTCATTATATAAGTTGGTAGAAAGGCAAGAATCACAGATTTACTTTACTAGAATGCACTGTATTTCTAAATGTTGGTATTTATACCACTTCATGGAGTCTCATTTCACTATTTATTATTGTGCATATTTTTATAGAACCAGCATCTTCTGGAACACACACATACAAAACCCCCACACGTACAGGAGAAATTACAAACTCTATGCAAGGAGCAGTCAGTTACTTGTTATAATGGAAAGATTATTTGCCACTGCTGTCATACACACACAATAACCTCAATTGTCCTGACAGTTATTACAGTTCAGAGTTTTCCTAGCATGTAACAAATACTCTGGTTGTCTATTTCATCAAAAATTCAAGCTGGATTTCCTTTCTAAATACTCATTTTTTTCAGAGTCAGATTTCGGTATAAAGGTCACTCCTCAATCTGAAAACATTGCCATGGAAAATAGGTATGTTTCAAATATGCTGATATCTCTGATATTCTTCTTCTGAGTTTTTTTTTGTTGTAGGTTTGTGCCAAGTGGGTAACTACACTGGAAAAATGAAACCATTTTTATCTGGAGGCTTCAAAATGGTGCCAGTAGCACCTTTTTTTGTGCGTAATTCCATGATTAATTATATTGGAAGTCATTCAATGAATAATGTTATTGGAACATCTGTGAAACTGATACTTGAATTAAAGGGAAAATATGGTGTTCTAAATAACTTACATTATTGTAAGCCTACATGCCATAAAGATCATGTAAACTATTATTAATCTGTTTAATAATACTACCTTTTATAGAAAAAGTTTATTTTCTTCCACCTGCATCTCCTCTCCATTTTACATTATTGTTTCCTTCTGCTGCACCGTGCTGGCTTGGTATTCCATTCTTTTTCTTATTAGCCAATCACAGGTCAGCAATAAGAAATAAACAACATTTCACCCAGTTGTGACAGCAACAGAATAGTGCTATAATGAATCTCTTCAATATCATTTACCTTATTAGGTAAATCTGTAATGTGACAATGTATCTGCTCAAAAGTTCCATAGTCCGAAAATAATAATATTCTTTCAGCAGCCAATCATCATCTTGGGTTTTCTCATGTATTAGATGGGCCATTGTTAAATTCTTCAACAAAGGCTTTTCTAACCATTATATTATATTATATTATATTTAATATTATATTATATTTAATATTATATTAATCTGAACTAATGGGGCTAAAATAAAGGAAAAAAACCTGCTAGACATGTTAAATCTTTAAGTCTCTCCGAGTGGGTTTGGGTTCTTGTTTGTTTGCTTGTATCCACCTAAGTCTCCCATTAAGGTCTTGATTTATTGATTTGCCAGATAAGAGAAATGAAGTATTAGTTCAAAAGGCCCCCACACTCACAGGTTGTCAGGAATCCCTTTGCAGAATTTTAATTCTGACAGATCCACTTTAAGATGATCATCAAGGAAGTAAATAACTGATGGAACATGGATAAACCATACAGGGGATAGTTATCAAAGTTTAATGGGTTTTTTTCACTATTTTTTTTATTATGCCAGAATAACTATTTAAAAAAGTCTTGTTGCCATTTCACTTTTTGATGCATTTAAAGTTATTTTTAGATTCTATAAGAATAACTGGAAAGTTTTATAATTAACTCCTATAATGTTACAAGTCCCCTCTATAACTTTACCCAAGAAAGTGCTTATAAGGATTCAGTGGGTTTGTCATTCAAGTGATTCATTTATTTATAGGAAGGATAAGATGTTGGTGGATGATTAACATGGTCTCGAATAGAAGAATGATGGTTTTCCCTTACTACGTAGAATATTTAGCATAAAATGAATTGGGAATGAAAAAAAGCACATTCACAGTATGTATCCCTAGCTTGAAAGAGTTCATATTTATCTGTAAAAAAAACAATATGTTTTATCTTCTCATTTAACATTTTGGCACTTGATGCTTGAATTGCAACCATTGCTGGATGGAATGATAAGCCAACTATAAGTCATTGGTTTATTTGCTATTGGAGAATGACCTGTTGAACAACTCTGTTGAAAAGCAGTATGTCAGAAGCTTCTGAGCATTCTAGTTTGTCTGAACATCTGGCTTATGAGCCCATAAAGCACCTCTAATGGAAATAATTATTACAGTTATATTGTGCTTTCACTGCAGCTTCCAAAACCTGTAACTAACAGCACCAGAGAAGCTACATTTACTGATGAAACCATTTGGAATACCCCCTAAGCAGTTGTGCAACTTGGAAACCTAAGGATATTTTCAGGGACAACAATCTATTGGAACAAATATTGTAATAATCAAACCTCCAAGATTATAAACAGTGTTCATGTAGAGAAATACATTACTGATACTTCTTTTTAATTTTACGTTTTTTCAGAGAGAGAGAGAAAAAAAACACTTTTCTTCTCAGTTTTATGTGATCGCTTAGGCCAATGCTTTTGTATCATTTCACAACATATTATAAAAATACATCACTTAGATTTTTCAATGTATCTGATCATTTTTGATTTTCCTGCCATTACCTCCTGAAATCGTGTGCTTGCGGAGTAAAACTAACAAAAACAGCTATAAAAATATGGGACAACAGAAGAAGCGCTAAAAGTTAATCAATAAGGGGTTTCTACATCTTCCCTGCATGCTGAATTGTCGTATCATTTTGCACTTTTCTACAATCAATATGGCTTTTGTCACATATGGATTTCCACCTTTGAATAAGGATTATTTGTAATGCAAGTTCATGGATTACATCTGTGAGCCTCCACTTTTACATGGGGTTATGTTTTATACACCTTCTTCACACTTTTGGTTTTCTGTATACTATTTTTCATTTTTTCTGCACACTTATTTTATGTATTGGTTGGTTCTGGCTATCCCTTTATTATTTATGTTTCATTGGTAAGGCACTGTTGCCATTTTTTTGTGCGCATCCCTTTAGATTTTGCTTGCTCAGTAGAGCTTCTTAGAATTGTTGCAAGCAGTGCTTTAAAGGAAAGATTGAAGGGAGGGGGTTAAAATAGTCATCTCTTTGCTCCTTCGCTCCTGCTTGCCTCAGCAGTGATCTTCATTTTTTATCTCTGCAAGCTGCAATCCTCTACACTTCCTGTTCCTGTTAAATTTCAGCCAGCCGAGCAAGCGCAGTAGCAGAATTCCACCAATTATTCTAATGAGTCTGGATTTCTCCTTTAAAATTGGTGAACATTCTATATCCTTTAGCAGACAACAAGCACAGCAATTGTGGCACTTAAAAACAATTGATTATTTATGATGCATTATGGAAAATCTGTTTAGTATTAGGCAGTTGTGTTAGAGCTGAATACATTGGCCAGACAGAAGCACAGGATGACTTTAACGTGGAACTAATAATAGGCTGAATTCTTCAGGAACTTCTCATGATAAACTGATACAAGGAAGTTGGTCTATTTTTGGGAACAGTAATAATACCCTTCCTGTGGGAGCAGAGCCATCAAAATAGACTCTGAAAGGCTGATATTAGCTTTGTTGTGTTTTCAGCATTACCTAGTTAGAAATTTGCATTCTCCTTTAGAAGCCATTATTAGTATGAATGTTAGGGGTTACATTTGACAAGATTTAACAATCTCTCTTTGACTTCACTTCCATTCCACTAGTGATTAAAATCTAATTTCCAGGGGAAATGAACAAGTACTGATAAATATTACTGTAAGTGTCTCAATTGAATTTTATAATATTCTTAATTTAAAGGGGAACTAAAGCCTCAGAAATATTTAGGCTAAAATCATTGTACCTTATATATAGGGTGTATTTCGCCAGCTCGTAAGTGCACCAACCCAACAGCAATGAACAGTGATGCCCATATAGATAGATATGGATATACCTGTATATAGTGCTGTCGTTTTGAACTTCTTAATTCTTCAAATCAAAAGAAAAATATAAATGGCTACTAATTGTGACCTTTTAAGTATGCCCCACAGTTCAAATAATAATAATATATCACTGATCACTGGTATCACACAGCATCTGGCCCAGTGGCTTTGAACTTTTCTCCATTGGTAATTATCTACAGCACCATCTTTTCTGCATGTAAAATATATCTTCTTCCTATCTCTCTTTTACTATAGGACAAATTGGGGGCTCTACGTTCATGTATATATTCATGTGTATATTGTGTAATTTGAGTGAACAGGGAACAAGGATGACATTGTATTATTTATATTTTTATTTTTAGTTTGGATTGAAGTATGATGGGCCAAGGCCAGTGGAATACAAATGAAGACAGAATCTATAGAACCACTTTATAAATGAAAAAAAGATGAGGGGGTTCACTTGATAATATTGACTGGGGTCAAAACAGGTAATTATGACAAAGCAACTATTTTATTTGTTACAGGCATAAGGGCATATATAATGGACCCTCACCTAGGTACCTATGGAGAGATATTGGTTTTAAGAAACTACTCTGAACAAAGTTTAAAAAAAAAGTAGGAGACTTTAGATAGGGCTCTCCAATATATTTTTACATTTAAGGGCCTACCCAACAACCACCTGGAGAATTGGTGAACTAATTCCTTCCAGGAAACCTTCCTTGACATCTGAAATATTTATGGTGCTTTCTACCTCAATGGGGTGTGTGGTCAATAGGAACACCTTCTGTGCTTCATAACATCTGCACAAGATGTCTGAGGGCCACCTGCATTTTTTTTTTTTTTTTTGCCACACTCACCTACCCTATGTAGTGAGTTTCAGACACAGAAGGTAGTTATATGGTCCACATTCCTCTTGCATTTTGGGAAAATGCTTAAAGGCATAGTAACACAAAAAAAAATTCTGATATGCCTGGTAGCTATTCCTATTGCTTGTAAAAATGTCATATTTGAATTCCTATAGTAGAAAATGGATGAACGCAGCATATTCTCAGTGAGTGTAGCATAACCACTACTGAGAATATGCTGAGTACTCCATTTTCTATTTTTAATTGTATGTTGCTTTGCGTGTTGAACAGGACTCGCAGAGGAAATGCGTGATTTATAAGCTGTTTGGATCTACATTAGAATTTATCTTTATATTTGAATTCCGTGTATTGTTTTGGTTTGTGTTGTTTCTCTGCTGATTTCAGGGAAATTGAGCTTTCTAGGACACTTATGAATATGTACATAAAGTGACATAGGAATCAATAGAACTAAGGAGGGGGATGTTAAACTTAAAAGATAACAACATTTTTTACTTGTGCCAAATAGAACTATCTGATCTGGTAAACCCAAATGAGATTTTCTTTTTATAGTGTTACTGGTCCTTTAAATGAAAGAAGACCACTTTAGACAGGGAAAGTTGGGTTATGGTGCTTTATATCCACTCAGCTGATAGCCTTGGCTAAATTCTTGTGCTTTTAGGCCAGGGTCACGCTTGCTGTTTTTCAGGTGAGCTATAAAAAAATTGTATCCATTTTTGACTGTGGGATAATTCACAAAGTCTATTTTGATTTGCACCATAGACAATAATGAGCCTAATTAAAACAGCTCAGCTGAAAAACCTACCGGTATGGCCCTGGCTTTAAGAGATATCAGTTGGATTTACACTTTTCCTTCTACACTCACTTTGTGTTTCTCCAGAAAAACTTGCACAACACAGCTGGGAACTCCTCCTTTAAATGTCTGCTTGGAAGAGTCATTGCTTATGCAGGGTGTCCACTTTGTTTCTTGTTTCTGTTCTAACTTTTGACATTTATTCTAACAAATAATTTAAAGGTGAAGCTGATGCATTTGCCACACCCTTGCCTACTGGTTTGGTAGTCACTCTTCACCTGTTTTTATCTAAGCTTTTGAGCTTGCTATACTGATCTGTGTTTAATCATACAGTTTGCTTTATGCCTAGAGAGTATACATGTTGCATTCATGAGCACAACTACATACTCAGATCTTATCCACATCAGATCTCAGTTCAGTAAGGAGAGCAGAAGCCAAAACCTTGCGTTTTAATGTAAAAAGGAAAGTCTACTCACCCTACAAGTGTATGAACGAGTAGGGTTGGCGACCCATTATAATATTTTGCCAGTGTGATATTGCAAACTTTTTTTTTTTTTTTCATTTATGATGAAAACAAGATGTTCCCCCCCCCCCCTTCTCTTTTTGCTAAATACATTTTTATTTTACATTAGTAGGTCAATGAAAGAGCACATTTTAGATTTCATATCAAACAAAATAAATGTAAAAAAAAAAAAAAACCCAATGTATTAATACATTGGCCTCTTTAATGCAACATTCCCTAGAAAACCCCCTTTACAACAACACTGAATTTAGGGAAGCCTTCATTATAATCCCCCCTGCTACTTACAAAGGAAGAATGTTTCTGTTTCTTAAAACAAATCAATATCTAGATACATTCAACAGTGTTGGTTTTAGGAGAAATTAATATTGAATTTCCACCTTAGAATCTTCCATCACTGACACAGATGATTTCATTTTCTATGTTTGAAGTTTATGAATACTTGGTATAAACAGTAGGGAGGTATGGGGGTGTGGGTCAAAGGGGAGATATATAACAATAATAAGTTTTATTCCCCAAGCGAGAGCGCTTTCATTAGTTTAATGAAGTGCAACCTACTCAAGCACTAATTGTTTTATTGTTTCACCTTCCCAGAGAAGCATATCTCTTTTTCATGCCATGTGTATTTGAAGGGAATAAATGTTTGCTGTTCAAAGTTATGAAACTTTATCTTCAATTTATCTTTATCTTCCAGGATACTTACCTTTATTGTTTTAAACAGCTGTGGCTTTAACAATGGATATAGGGAGAGGGAACAGTGTACTAGTGCCAGTATATAGTAATCCACTGTGTATTCAGATGGGAGCCAGTACTGCAGTCCAGATACAGTGTTTCCTTTTTCCACTATTTCAAAGTAAAAACACAAACAGAATTAGAAATTCTTTGAAACACCAATGTTGCAGGTCTACAGCACCCCTCCTTTATCTGAGATGGTAAATGCTACCTAAAAGTCTAGTTCAGCTATATCTATTGCACTGAGGGTCATCTAAACCTGCACTAAAATGTCTGATTTGAGCTGGTGTTAAACCCCTGGCACCTAAACTACTGTAATAACACTTGGCAATCCTTGAGGGTTTGCATTGGCCTGTTATTAATCACTTGTGATCATACTGATTAGTCTAGTAGTTAAAAGGTTACAATGACTGAAGAAGATGGCTAAGGGAGTCATGGTGTCTCACAAATCACACTGCTGGTTCCAAATAAGAACTGTAAAAAAATAATATTCACACACTGAAAGGGAAAAAACCCTGCACGATCCCTAGGACAGTTGTGTGGGTGGATAATTACTGTTTTCATGAACCAGTTGGCACAGAGCAACAAGAAGAAGATTAAAATAGATGTGTAGGATAGATAATTAATTTTACAGACTTAAAAGTGTAATAAGTTGCATTATTTATGTGTTAATGTTTTAATGGGGCACTATAGTTCTGATATAACTGCACACATACATAGAAAACTCCTTTATACTAAGTCAGATGCTGACACAAATAGTTAAAAGTTTAGGGAAGAAATAATACTTGCTGTTTATTTCCCTTAATTAGTTTTCCTGAGAACTTGCGTTTTCCTCCCCCCACTCCCCCTCTTCTTTCTGTTCTGCATGAGAAGAAAAAACTGCCTGACTGCTATTGGTTAAGCAATGTGCTGACCTTTTGGCCACATAAATTAAGTTGGAATGCAGGAGATTACAAAGACTTGTGCACATGTAGTAAGTAGGGCTAAAATGTCCAAGGTGACAAAATTTGAGAAGGAAAAAAAGATTCTTTCCAATATATTTATATTATGCATGTCTTGTAGCTAAAGCGTCTCTTTAGTTGAAATTTAGGAACTTTTCTCACTCTTACCTCAGTTTCTTCTCATAGACAACTTTCAGGCCTTATCGAGCATGTAGATAGCATTTCTTTCATTAGCTCACAAAATAATCCACATACAGTTATAAAAGGCCTCTGCAATGTATGCATCAATATATTATTACAGAAAATACTGCAAAACACCACTTACAAAGAATTAAGGGGGTAATTTAGCATACTCCGAACTTACCCTCTGATGCTTCGCCTCTGTTCGCAGACACTGTATGCGCTCACTGATGTGCTGCGCACGGACATCAGCGAACGCTTTAAAGGGATTCCAGTCTCGACGAGGCTCACGAGGCTCAACTCGAATTGCCTTGCGAGACTGGAATCCCTTTAAAGCGTTTGCTGATATCCGCACACAGCACATCAGCGAGCGCATAACAGTGTCTGCGAACAGAGGCGAAGCATCGGAAGGTAAGTTCGGAGTATACTGAATTACCCCCTAAATGTTACTTAGCAGGGATACTATCCATAATCAAATCTTTACAGTTAGATACGGTTCCCTTCTAGGCTTTGCCTAAATTTGTATTGTGCCTCATAAGTGAGAGACCACCACACATATTGAGAACTTCTGCTTTAAATAAACACAGCTGCCAATTTAATTTATTAGCAGCATAGAAGTTTAATAGTTTACATGTATTTACATGTATGATGAGAGACTCCATATATTCTTTATGTTAGACATGCACCTGGTCATGGAACTGAGAAACATATCCATATCTAGATATTATAAATGTTTAAAGGTATATGCTGCAGTTCTAAAGGAATGTTAGTTCATTTTATTTATCACTGATAGAGGTTAGTTTGGTGGAATTTCCAGATTAAGGGGCAATTCAGCAATGTGCAAAGTGAGCTCCGGATCCTTCACATCACTTCGCACATGCTGTTATGTGTTTGCTGATGTCTTGCATGCGGACATCAGCGAATGCTTTAAAGGGATTCCAGTCTCGGCGAGGCGACTCTTTTGGTCTCGCCGAGACTGGAATCCCTTTAAAGCGTTCACTGATGTCTGTGTGCAGGACATCAGCGAGCGCATAACACCATGTGCGAAGTGAGGCGAAAGATCCAGACCTCACTTCGCACAATGGTGAATTACCCCCTTATGGGGGTATTTATCAATGAGCAAAGTCAGTGAAAACTGCAAATATGATCTGTTCAAAAATAGTGATACTGGCAAAACTTTAAAGTATAATACTTTTTTTTTATAAATGTAAAAACATGTAATTTTAATGTACTTTTATTCCATTCCTGGTCAGAACAGAATAATCTGTATTAAATACCCACGGTGTGAGTTGGCAGCTAACAGCATTACTGTTCGTTACAGTTCCCAAATAAACTGCCATTCTTGAGTACTTTCCAATGTTCAAAGCGGTTACTAAACAAAATAAGATTAATGTTGTTTATTGAGAAAAATGTCACCGTAAACGTAAAGTGCTTTTTAAAACAATGTAAAGGTGGAAAGTCTAATTCCATTGTTGTGGAAGCTGTCATTGTGATCCTTTTGCATCTGTTCTTTTAAAGCAATAACATGTCAACATCAATATGTCAGACAGGCTGAAAGTTAAAAGTAAAAAAAAAAAATCCATTATAAGTTAAAGAAATTTGTTAAAAAAAGAGAAGCCAATGTTAGCACAAGACCACATCAATTTGTAAACGGCATTATGAATGCTACTAACTCGGCATTTCTTAAATGAAGTGATTAGGCATATTGCCCGGTTAAAAAAAAAAAAGTTTTCTATTATTTTTTAACACAAAATCCAATATACTGCATAATTAATAATGTAAAGGGGAAATGCACTTTATTTATTAATTGTATTTCAGTTTACATATATGCTACATTTTATGGACATTAGTATTTTAATTTTTTTTTTTTTTTTTTTTACTAATAAGGTCATCTTTTTACTATGGGGTCCTTTGTGTGTATCATAGAAGATGCTTATAAATGAACTTGAAATATTTTAAACAGAGCAGTATTTAAGCCCAGTATGCATATCTGATTTTTATTATTTTTTTGCTGCAACTTAAATGACTATAAAACCATATAAATAAAAATTCCCATTTGGATTTGCGTGACAGTTTATTTAGATACAGCAATTGAAAAAAACTGAAGTCTTTGAAGTTGAGTTCAGGAAGTGTGTTTTCTATCTTGAGTCAAGTTGGGCGAGGCTACATGATGATTGACTTTCTAGCTCCTCCAATCAGATCTCTGCTAGAATGTGATTTAAGGCATCTGTTGGAGAGCAATTAAATTTTTTTCTCTTACTGTCCTTTTAAATGGACTGTTTTCTTGAATGACAACTGGAAGTAACAATTCCTGATGAAATCATTATTGATTCAATAATAATAATAAGACGTCCTTCTCTTCCGAAGCACTCGATTGACTGCTAACACAGGGATTGAGCGGTTGGTAAATATATCCTAGATATATACTATATTCTAGATATACAGTATATGCTTGTTTGTTGCATCCAGGGTAAAGTACACTACCAGGACAGGTTATGGTTCTACCACTTTTTTTTATATCTCTTTTGGGGCTGACTTTGAGCAGTTGCCGAGTTGCCAACTTGGCTTTTTCTCACATGACCCACAATTTATCAAACACGTTACCACTGGTGCCACTGGTAAGTTACAGGCAAAGCCAAGGATTTTTCTGGGCGGATGGGGTTGTGGAGGGTGAAAGGAAAGGGGGAAATATTTTAGAAATTCAGCACCAATCCCTTTGAACATTTCCCCTTAGCAATTGTCAGTGATTGTATATATAAACATATTCTACCTCTTTAAGAAAATGTATGTTTATTATTCATTATGTCCTAAAACCGCTTGTCTATGAAGGGTTGGAGTCATTGGCTCCATCCCTGGCAGTTTGTTTCTTTTTCTTTTAAGCATTAAAGTAATGATTCAGTAGTTTGTCGATGAGTTTTTATAATTTGGCACTGGACGCTCATTTTTTTCTAGGATATTATTTCATTTAATGCCAGTGTATTTGGCAGTCAAGGGCGGAACTTCAGGGAGGCAGACCCTGGTGTATAAACTGCACCGGGCCCCCTTTTCGGCACCGGGGACCCTTCTTCTCGGGGAACACTATAGTGGCGGTGGCGACCAGGACCCCTGGATCATTGTGCTCTGTCATAGCTGCGACCCCTGTAAGCCCACCACTGACAGTAAATTGTTTGAACGTCTTTGAATATATACAGATATACATGTAAATAAGGCTCTGAGACAAACAGCCTAAATCCATAAGTTTCATGGCTTGTTTAATAAAAAAAAAAAAAAACCTTTAATTATAATTATACTTATAAAATGTGCTGCTAGTAAGCAATATTAACTGATTTAACGGATTTTTTTTATTTATTTCGGTTTGGAAATGAGCCTGATGTATTTTTCACTAAGGAGAATGTCTGTTCATTAAGAATTCAACACCAGCTGCTCACATACATGCTGGTTGTCAAACTATGTTATTATTTGTTCAATAAGGAAGGATATTTAAAGAGACTTTCTACTAGAATGCTTGGTGGCTATATTCACTTACGATCAGATTGCAAATAGATTGATTTATTAAAATGCAGATATGTTCACAACAATATCATAAAACATCTAAACTGCTTTTGACATCCACATTTGTACAGCTTTCTGTGATGCAGAAAGCGAAAAAGTCTTCTGACAAAACCTGAGCTGTTAATATCTTTCACCATTTTGTCAGTGATTCTTGCGCAGTTGCTCGATCACTGTAGAAATACGGGGCTTCTATTAAAAATCCAATTTGATCCATTCCATCTGGAGACTGCTGCACAAAACAATAAATAAAGCTTAAGGAACACAAACATTCCTGAAAAGTTGTATAAGCAAAAGGATAACCCTAATTATACCGTAAAAAAAGGAATTTAAAATGTAATGAATGAAAAATGTCTAATTTCACCTTAACACACACAAAAAAAGTACTATCTATTTAAAATGAATTGAGAGAAATCATAAATGATCCTTTCTTGTACATGTTTATCAAAGGAAAATGTCAGCAGTTTGTAGGAATTCATATACATAGAAAATGTACCAAAATAAGGCACAGTATTTGTAAAAAAAAAAAAAAAGCAGGCAAAGGGTGTTATGCCCATCAGGAATGGACTTTTTCTACAAAATTGTGGGTTTCCCATATGAAGGTCAACTGAAATGGTGGATTGGTCCAAGAAGTTTTCAATGTTGCCAGATATACAAACTGGTATATGCTCTATTAACATTTCTACCATATGGGGAAATTGTCACATAGTTTGGCAAATTCTCTTTGGAATCATATTCCCTCTCTTATAAAATGAGCCTTTTAATTGGCTCTTCTGTGACTATGGCAGGTAACAATGATTAAATACTCTACTTTTCTGCTTTAGAACATTGTGTTGGTGATATACACAATAAGAAGCTTGTAGATATTCCTCCCACTACTAGGAGTTTGGTTTAATCTACTGGGAGGAACTGGAGCCCACCCCACTTTGAGTCCTCCTACAAGCTGTCAGTTATGTCAGTGCTTGCGTATTGGTAATATAACATTAAGAACATGAGGAATGTTGGAATAGAGTATGGGTTGGCCCATTCAAGTACATCAAAGAATTTCGAGGGGCAACCCTAAGGAAATCCCTGCATTCTGCTCAGAAGACCCAATATAACACTAAATACTTGGAGCTCACAAAAAGTATTTACTTCTATAGTAATTGTTCAGTACCCTTAAAAAGAACTACTGCTAACCAAATGTCTCCAAGTCCTGTATTAATAGGTTCAGTTGTCACGTGGTGTTTTGATACCTTTCTATGCCAACTTTCTATATTTTTTTAAAAAATATATTTTTATTTGTTTTTTTGTTTTTTTTTTTCCATTTTTAAACCAATAGAGAGATATCAACTTTCTATTTTAATGGATTAGCAAAGGTTCACCACAGTTAATTCTACATCTTTGTGTTACTTCATTATCCAGCATTTTACATTTCAGTTCCCAGAAACTCTGCAGTTCTTTCTCTTTCTGCTTCATACATTTGCAAATTCCCTGGGAAAATATGCCACACCAATTTATGCAAAAAAAAAACCTAGAGTGACTGAACCAAAGAATTATTCAGTTGATAAATATGCCCAGAAGAGAGTAAAATATGAATGTTGTATGTTTGACTTGCACCATGTGGGCTATTAAAGTGATAATGAACTCTATTTATAAGGGTTTCACTTTCAATTATTTCTCTTTTAAGTAGACAACGATGTTCAAGTGTATAGCCTATTTTCCACACAGAATATTGCTTCTCTGCCTTTTTGCATTTATAGATATGAGTAGGAGCCGCTTGCATATGTAAATGTGCAGCTAAAATGTCTAATTAGAGAACAGCAGCAAAACCACCATCTACTGCTATAAATACAATTTGAAGTTTGTGATACTATTCCTCATGAAAGACTGTGCATGAATCAGAAAGGAGACAATGTAGAATATGCTGAACATGATTGAATTGATGTATTTTTTAAAAAACATTCCTGTTTGGTTAACACTCAACAAATGGCTACCAGGACTAATGTTGATTGACTATATTTAATATCCAGTAGTTTTACTTTTGTTGAGGTAATCAATACGGAGGCTAGGGGTGTGCAAGATATATCGTCTAAGATAATATCGCAATCGGCGCGTTATCGATATGCAAGCTGTCATTATCAAACGGCTCCGCCTTTAGAATAGGCTACGGCAGAGACTTCCAGGAGGCGAGCTATCAGAGTGGCTGCACTTTTAAAGAGCACTGTAACAAAGCTGAGACCCAACTATACACATACATAAATAGAGGCCGTGCACGTGTCAGGCCTAACAGCCACCGACACACTCAGCACCAAGCAAAAATGCCAGAACCAGACAAACCAAGGATTAACCCAAACACAGCTAATCCAATTTATTCACTAAATTGAAATATAAAACTTAACACATTTTTAAATAATGCAAAATATTGTTTATTATTGTTATCCACAAAATTATCGAAAATATTGAGATATAATTTTTCAGCAATATCGCACACCCCTAACGGAGGCTATGTCTTAATATTGCCTTCATACATTATTTCCTATTGCCTAGAAAGATGCAAGATATGTGTGTGCATGGACATCCACTTTTTATTATCAATAAATACTCTACTTTTCTCTCTGTTGGAGAAATACATTTTAATAATGTTCTTTGTCTTATGGTAATCCTTTGATTTCAGACCATGTTCCCAATGGTTGTTAAAGGCATCCACCAACAGAATACTGTCCCATATGATAAATGACTGTGGTCTGTACATTTACTATTTAGTTTGAATGTCCCTTTCTGGCAATATATAATTGAACTAAAATAAAGGGCAATAAGTCATGCATAAAAGCCAACAAAATAAAACAGCTTAACTTTAAAGGTAGACCTTTTTGTAATTCCAGTTTGTGATACAAGTGCTTCCATCTTGTCCGATAATTAAAAATAACCTTATTAGAGTCCTATCTTTTTTGTTATACATTTTATGTTTATCTAGATGTGAACAGGGGACATAGCCATACCTATTTATCAAGAGGGTATTTGATTCTTGTGAGCTTCATGTACTCAACCTCCAAGCTCATACTATCTAAGAAAGGTTGGACTCACACCTAAATGCTACAGCTACCATGCTTGAAATGGGGCTAGAATAAATGCATCATGTAAACCTGATGAAAACCACTGCTTCCATGAACATAGCAGCCAATAAAAACCCTGTGAAAATGCATGCCTGTAATAATATACATTCCTTTATAGTGTTTGATAAACTATTTCATTTATTTTGTGTATTTTATGTTTTTAGCTATGGATGGTCAATTTATGATAGCCAAGCCCAAAAAGCTCTTTTATAAAATGCAATCTATGGGGTGGGGGGGCATATGATGTCTCATCGACTGACCTGTGCTGCCCACTGCCTTCCCCATTGCCCTACCACCTGCAAACCCAACTACCCAACTTCCTGTGGCAAGCATGGAGTTATTCTAGAACATTCTAATACTTTTCCAATTTAATACAGCACAATGAAGAACTTTTAGAAAACTTAACTGGTTCATGGCTAAACAAAGTTTTCAAAATTTAATAGTCAAAAATCTTTTGTAAATTACGTGGGTCCTTTTGTGTGAAATGTACCACTTCATGAGCTGAGGATGTCACAAATGAAATTAGTCTTTTTTCAAGGAATACATCATATAGAAAGTAAAGTACGTTCTCTGAAAAAATGCAGTAATTAAAGGCTTTATGATGAGAACTGTTTTTTTTTTTTTTTTTGTTATTGTACTGAAAGCCTGGAAATTAAGAATTATTCATAGTCTTCTTTGCAATTGAGATTTACAGGTGTGCACTTTGGAAATCTACAAAAGCATTTTTTGTACTTTTGTAAACATTAGTTATAATTACTTTTACAAGCACATTGCATAAAATATCAAATACTTGTCAGAAAAATAAGATTACTGTAAATGAACAAAATATCAGTCAAGAAGGAAAGATTTTGCCTATTGTATGTATATTTTTATATCCAAGGCACATGCCGTACTTTGCATTATAACTAATGCATTTTGCAAAATGAGGTCACAAGAGATACAGAACTTGTAACTTAGTTATATCCAAATGCCAAGAAAATATCCTCTCTGCAGTTATCCGTTCATTACTGTATGGAATACTAGAAGTGTAGAAATGTGTACAGGTTGCACATCAATATGTTATATTTATCCAGTTAAAAACCTTTCATTTTTCTTATACTGAGTTATATAATATAGTGATAAGAACTTATTTTTGTATAAATCACTGTTTATAGATATCCATATCAGAAACTGGAGTATAATAACTGGATATTCTTATGTTAGTGTCAATATAAAATCTGTATACCTACTACAAATTATATGTGAAGAATCAGATTAAAAATAGATTAGGTAAACACCAAGTAACAATTGAAAGTTAGCGTCATGTTATGTAATTTTAGTATATTGCTAATTTAGCTCCTTGATCCAAATATCAGTATCCACAATACAGTATGTTTGATTCCCTCTCCCTGTCACTGTCCGCCTAAGGTTGCAGTGGGAGAGGGGAGGTTGAGAACTGGAGTATGGTTGCCAGGACAGAATAGAAAATGTGATTTAAATTAAATAAATAACTTAAAAGCATGGTTTGTGGCAACATAGATCTATTAGGATATTGGTCTATTCAGTTAGGGCCCCAATATCAATTGCAGTTCCTGATAGGTGGCACCTTTTAACTAGGCAGGATATGACATCAGGTGAGTGATGTCTGCTTGTTACTCTGCGCATTACACAGCATTTTATTTCAATGAGACTCCTCTTTGGGAATTTTTCATTTTATTTTTTATGGGAACATAGTGCAGTTAATTTAAAAAAAAAAAAAAAACAGAGTATGTAGAGTTTCTTGGTAGAAATTCAGCATTTTTTGTACAGCCTTAATTCTGAAGCACATACGTTATAGTCTAGAAAACATGGAGTGGCTTGGATCAGAAGGCTTTTAGCAGCGTTTCATTTATAGTGGTTGTGGTGTGGCCCATCAAACACCATCACTTCAGCTGAATGTCTCCAATAAATCTGTGGTTTTAACAAATAATTGCCCCATCAAAAGAATTACAGAAGTCTCCCAGTGAAATAATAAAATCACTTTCAACCCCAGTAAAGAAATGCGTTTTCCTTTTGGTTCAACGACCATAAAGCTAAACCTATTGAATAAAATACTTCAATTTATTTAGAGGCAATACTAGGTCTTTAGGCTTTACAATTCCACACATTTAATAACTGTTTTAAGAGGTCTTTCTTAGGCTGACATTTCAATTTCTTTTCATATGGTTCATCCACTTGCAATGGTTCCCTTAGGTCTTTTTTATAGTCCTGGGAATAATGTGCTCCTTTGATAAAAAAAAAAAAAAAAAAACCTTTACAGACCTTTGATGTAAAGACATAATATGACTTTTTTCTTTATAGATCTAGAGGGTTATTGACTATAGTCCGAATTATTGAGTAAAGGTGTGAATTTGCCAATGACGACTTCATTATGGTAATATTGTCACTGTTGTGACTTTATTATTGTCGAGGTTACCGATTTGCTATGGGAATCTGCTGTGTAGTCAGTAAGGAGTAGAGAATGAGGGTGTAGCCACCCAAAGTGATGAGAATTCATTCACTTCCATGTTTGAATTCTCACTTTAGTCAATAACCCCCTAAGTCTTCCAACTATAAATCTAAGTGGGGGCCTTCTCTGAAATCTTTCAGGTTCAAGCTTTTGGACCTCAAAATAGTCCTTAAGAGTGGCCATCTAATCATTTTCTAGAGAAAAGAATATTTTTAATTTTTGGGATTTTAAACCATTATGCTTAAACCATAAAAAAAAAAAAAAAGAAAAAGAATGAATCATGTTTGTGAACAACCACTTCCAAAACCCACCATTCTAGGACACTGAAAGACTGAAGAAAAGCAGCCTAAAAGAGCTCAGAGTCAAAACTGCTTAGCATCAGCCTGCACAAAGGTAACAGGAGGAGGGGCTAGGATTAGCTGAGAGCCTCTTCTCCAAGTGCTTTTTTTTTTTTTGGTCCTATTTCTATTGTGCAAAATTAGTCTAAACCTGTTATTTTAAAACTTGAAAACTAGGTGGCCAATAAATAGAAGTCATTTTTTTATAGGATTTAGTGTCCCTTTCATGTAACTTTTACTGTTGCAATAATAAAAAAAAAAAAACATTATTTAAGTTTCTAATTTATTACTGTAGCAGTTAATTTTATGCATTTGGCAAATCAAAATCCTGGCAGGTGAAGGAGGCAGAGAGTTAATGGCACACTGTGGGCATTCTCAATCAGTGGTCAGATTTCCAGAAGTATAAATGCCAGTTCACCACTAATGTGCTGCTGAATGAATTTGAGTGTTGGACATAAAGGAACAGCAAAACAAAAAACAAAGGAAAAAATACCTTTTTTGGGTTGGCATGGCAGTTAGTACTTGTAAAATGATTCTGCTGCTAACACTGGACCACTGCTTTCTGTCCTAACATGCCTGTGAGCCTCCATCAGCAAGACTTTTCTGTGCTGTTCTGTCAACTGCAGGTGCACTAAACATTCTACTAAGCACAGCTTGTGATAATCTGTAAAAGCAGGCCTTACTGCAGATGTTTTCTAAAATGTATTCAGTTTTAGGTACAAGCATTGAAATTTTTAGCTCATTACTTCAAAAGGAAGCTTCTAAGATGACTCATTTTTAAGAACATGACTGTTATGAAAGTGTGATGTTCAATATATTAGTACGCTATTTAAAGTAAAACCAAATAGCACCCCAGGGATCTTTAAATTAAAAGCTGACACTTTTCATTCTGTTTGCACACTAGCTTCCTTGTAGCCCAAGGGACTAATCTTGCTACAACATTATTAAATAGTCCATTGAACACAGCTACATATAAGCAGTATATTGTATCTAAGTAATTTTCTGCATGTTTCTGCTATATACAGAACTGATTTTATCGAAGGAATGAGAAGCACACAGATTTGTAGTGTTTATTTATGACAAATTATTTTATCGGAATTGATTGTTACCCAAAGGGGATATCAGATAATGTTAACTTTCCCTTTAAATGTGATCTTTCAGCATTTTTAACTTTCTTATGAAACTGGATTTTTTTTGTCAACGTTTCTTGAAAAATACCCACATGCATAGTTTGCTAACAGTTATACTCTTTTATAAATATACGTCCTTACAGATTATACAGGTGTTAAATGTAGTATCCTATTATTTTTTTTTTAAGTTAAAACCACCCCACAAGCTGGCCACAAACACATCATTCAATTAAGAAAAAACACTTGAAAACAGGGGTCTAGTAACTCATCCCAACCAATCAGAGGTTTTCTTTCATAATTTTAGCTTCCTGTTTACCAGTAAATGCTAACTCCTGATTGGTTCCTATGGGTTACTAGACCTGTTAAAAGTTTGCATATGTTGATGAATTTCCAACAATGTATCCAAAATGATAGTTAGCAAAATATAAAAGCAATATAAACCATCTATAATGTATTCAAATTGCAACAAAAACAGCAGCGAAGTGATACAAAAAAGCTGTAATAAGCAATCTAGTGGTTATATTAAATTAAAAGCTATTTTTTTCCTAATAGTGCAGTGGTGCAACCGTGCATTTGGGGTTGATCACAGTCATAACTGTGCACCATTGTCGGCCCTGATCTCTAAGATGACTGGGTGGGTCCATTGGATCTCTATAACCCCCACCCTTTGCCATGGCCCTAAAATAAATCTTAAGATTGCTCCCCTGCCCTAAGATCCACCAACACCTACATGCATATGTCATCTTTTCTGTTGACTTCCAAGAACAAAAGCAGTAATGATGCATACACAAATTTAGCTGTAAATAACCATGTTTACTTCTTTGTGTGGATATAAGAAAAATTAACAATGCTTCTGGGGCATCAGCCTCCCTTCTTCAAGTTACATATATAACAAAGTCAACAATACTTATAGTCATGGGTGCATTTAGCTACTCCCCATACTTGAAAAAGAGTGTCTCTTCACCATTATAGAAATGTGAACAGGTTAAAGTCCAAATTATAATTGTCAGAAATTTTTCCCTTGTATATAAAAAAAATTGATTAAAGTCCCAAATAAAGTCTTTTTTCTTTCCTTTATAAAGATTGAATGTACTTCTTTCATAAAGCGATACAAGTAGAAGTGACAAATAGTGACATAATGTGCATATTACTATAAAGGTTACAAAATTGTTCAAGATAACAAAACAGACCTATATAATTAACTAATACATTATACTCGTGTATAAGTCGAGGACAGTTTTTGGGCCATTAATTATGAAATTTAGTATGACCCATGGATAAGTCGAGAGTAAAACTTGGGGTTTGATTTTATAGTGTCTGCTCTGTCTGTGCACTATGCTAGGACCCAAGATGTCTGCCTCTCCCTCACCTGGTTGAGTTACGGTAGTTTTATGGTTGGTGTTTACTGTGGAGGGGCCTGGGCTGGCTGTTCACTTCCTCCCTACTGTGTAAATTAATTTAGTGTGAGTCACAGTCTCCCCCCCCGGGTACCCTTGCTGTTGAGTTGTCTGTACCTGATGTTTTCTGATTCCTCCTTCTTCTGCTCCTTCCTCTCCTAGTGGTTGCTGCTTGCACCCGTCTGCAGCTGGGTTTTGGGTATGAGAGTTTATTTTCTGGCCTGCAGAGCTGTGAGTCTGCTCTCCCTCGCCCCCTTGCTTTCAAAACTAGCATTACTCGTGTA
Organism: Pipa parva; assembly: GCA_019650415.1. Taxonomy (NCBI): domain Eukaryota; kingdom Metazoa; phylum Chordata; class Amphibia; order Anura; family Pipidae; genus Pipa; species Pipa parva. The sequence continues at coordinate 23,279 of WMED01000147.1, forward strand.
TAAGTTGACTGTGCTATTTTAAATGATTTCTTAACTTAAATTTCTCGACTTATCCACGAGTATATACGGTAATGCCAATAGGATATAATACCTTAGCTGAATAATTCACTAGTACTCCCAACCGGAATTCTATCTGGAATCAAAGATAAAATACAGTTAATTATACCAATTTATATTTCACAAAAAAACAGCTAAGGTTCCAGTTTTCATTCAAGCCTTTTGAATGGAAAAAATCTCAAAATCCCAAAAGCTTTCCTTTGCATCAACTTTGTATGATTAATCATATTGTTCTGCCAGAGCGCCTTTTACAAAATTTGCCAACAAATTTGGGAAACAATATGTTTCTTTTCCCAAAACTGTTTGGCAATTTGGAAGTCCTTTTTATACTTATCTTTTTTTCTTTTATCTTTTTTTTAACTAAGACTTTACCTATCATGCCCTCCTCTGTAGACTTATAATAATGTATAATGCTATTGTGTTCATTTAGGCAATTTTTACACATGGCGGGAAATCTGTCCAATGTAAAGTAAGCCACATGGGCATTACAATAAGTAACATTTGTGGAATTACAAGTAGCTAAGGGGGTTACTAGCTAAAGTCCTTATTGTTGTGTAAAGGTGTGAATTCGCCAGCTAAAGACAGTCGCAATAGACTGCTACTGTCGCAATCATGTCTTTTTAATGGAAATATTAGAGGCAGTAGAGGGAGTGTAGGTGATACCTTTTATTGGCTAATGGAATAGAAATGCAAGCTTTCGAGGCTCCTAAGGCCTCTTCATCATTGCCTGATGGAGCCTCGAAAGCTTGCATTTACCATCTATTCCATTAGCCAATAAAAGGTATCGCCTACACTCCCTTGTCTTTGCTATAATGAGAATATTGTCGCAGTTGCATCTTTACTATGGAAATATTGTCGCAGTCAAAGCTTTAAATCTATCATGGTTGCGGATTCGCTACGGGAATCCATTGTTTGAGAATGTGACAGTTGAATTCTCACTTTAGTCAATAACCCCTTAAATATTTTAAAGGGATGGGCGCCCCCTGTGTTGGGTGAACACACACAAGAAGTCAAGACATGGAAATGTTCTTGTTCTATTGGGAATAGAACCTTTTATATAGATACTTTACCATTCTGAATTTACAAGGTGTTCACCTCTAGATCTTACCCTGTTTTAACTAAAAAGGAGTTAATTTTAAATTCATTCTTATATAGCACTACTATTATATGCAGCACTTTACAGAGATTCATCATTCACTTCAGTCCCTGCCCCATGGAGCTTACAATCTAATTTTCCCTATTTTGTCACACACACATAGATGTATGTTTTTGGATTGTGGGAGGAAACCGGAGTGCCCGAAAGGAAACCCACACAAGTGTGGGGAGAACATACAAACTCCATGCAGATGAAGTCCAGGGTGGAATTGAACCCAAGACCTCAGCGCTCCAAGGCAGCAGTGATAGACACTGAGCCACAGCACTGCCCATGATGATCTTTAAATACGTTTGTCTTATTTAAGATGTCTTTGGAGAATATCCCAATATTTTAAGATAGCTTTTTTTTTAAGATAGCCAAAGTATAGGCCATAGATAGAAACAAAGGGAATTATTTTTTCTTTTACTCTTCCATCTGTATATCTGGATATCCACATAGTGGAGAAGTAAAATATTGCTATATACTGATAAAACTGTGTCTGCATCACTCCTGCTTTTATTTATGGAAGTTACGCTAGTGGTACCACCAAGTATCCAAGGAGTGAGCACTATGGTACTTTGTTATACTAACTGGATGTGCATTCCTTTTTCTAATTAGGTTATCTTTTTCTGATGAGCCCACTGTTGTCTGCAGGAACCTCGAGCCTCTTAAACACTCCACATAGTCCAGTGCAAATTCTTCACTTTACTGGGTTGAATTGGCTTTATACACAAGGAAACGAATAACAACAAAGTTTTCCTGGGATGTTTCCTTAATTTTGGGAGAGGGTAAAAACCAATGAAAAAGGTAAATAATATCAAAATAGCTATAGAAACGATCACATTATACAATGACAAGTCTTTTTTTTTTTGCAATAAAGTGCACCTTTCACCTCAAATCTAATACTAATTTAGGTTGTACTAATGAAATATACATTTTTGTAAATATATATGTATTTTAAAAAATGTACCTTTATACAGCGTTTCTCTCTGTCATCTTCCCTGTCAAACTGACTTTTCTTTCCCGAGTGTTGGGTGGGCTGGGCTAAATGATTGACATTATAGCTCCTCCAATCAGATCCCTGCTAGATTGTGATTTAAGGGATCTGATTGGAGGAACTTTAATTTTTAATGTCAGTCACCATTTAGCCACACCCACCCGACTCAGGGAAAAAAAAAGCCGGCTTAGAGGGATGACAGAGAGAAACGCTGTAGAAAGATACATTTTTTAAAGTACAAATATATATTTACAAAAAACCCTTTATTTCATTAGTACAGCCCAAATTAGTACTAGAGTCTTGAGGTGACAGGTACACTTTAAATAATAAATGTCAAAAAAAAAATTTTGATTGTGATTTTAGATACATAAAAAGACATTTGCCAAAAACATATTTTCATTCAAAGCATGTTGACAATGCTAATATGATTTATTTGCAATTAAACAAGTAATTAATGCAAAATCTAAAAGATCTGCAATATAAAAATGTATAAAGAGTTACTTTTGCCACATTGACACATTATTCACATTATTCACATTATTCACTCAGTAACACTATATACTGTTAGAACAGACTGAGCTACATTTACATAGGTGAATATCAGCGATGTGACAGAAGACTGTATTTGACACATTCAGATACAATATGTTTGTAATATTAATATTCTGCTGTCAGCTGTCTTTTCCATATGGCAGCATATTATTATAAAGGAAGCAATGAAAGGGGAAACAATCCATTAAAGTAACATTTTTTCATGAATGAAACATTGCCTATTTCATACATACGTCTATATCTACTGTAAACATAAAACATCAACATCCTTGTGCACTCCTGGGACTTAATTCAAATGGCACAAAAAAAAATATACAAAAATAAAATAACAAACTATTAAATTCATATTAAAAACCTGCAATGATTTGGCTGTCTCCCTAGGGCTTTGATCACACTTGGAATATACCCTGGCAGGTACCTACATAGGCGGAGTGCAGGTTTATGCTACATTTAAATATCTATGTACTGTATGTGTGTGTGTGTGTGTGTGTATATATGTGTATATATATATATATATATATATATATATATGTGTGTGTGTGTATAATAAAAAGTTAATTGAATTATTCCTTCAATTCTTATAATTGCATTGGTTGTAGCTTATAATGCAGACCAATTGAACGGGCCAAATTTACTAAACTCGAAAAGGTCGATTTTTTTTTTTTTTTTTTTTTTCCTTTTCGAGTTTATTCCCTGTAAATATCTCTGTTCATTTGGTAAATATTGATTGATATTTTTCAATTCATTTTTACCAATCGAAATGTTTCGATCGGATTTTCCAATGGAAAAGTAGCCGCACTTGTATCGAAAAATTTGATCATAACACTTCGATCGGTAAAAATCAATCGAAAAATATCAATCGATGTTTACCAATCAAATTTTGGCGATATTTACAGGGAATAAACTCAAAAACGCAAAATTGATCTTTTCGAGTTTGGTAAATTTTGCCCCAAACATGAATTTCAGCAGCACTCCATTAACTGCAGAGTACATATGGATATCAAAGTTTCTATGGAGCAAATAGCACAGTGCCTGCTGCTCTTCATTAATAAATCTTGTACATGACATAGATAGTTGATGCGCACTTCTTAACGGCAGTGTTGATGATTCTGGATGGTAAACAGACCATACCTAATTCTCAATTTGTTTGGTTTGATACTCTTCAACAACATTTATTTTTTCTAAATATATTTTTATATTTATTTTGGTAGCAGTGTCTTTGACAATTATTTTAGTTTTCCTATTTTTCTGCCCCTTTAAAGCAGATATCTGCACAGATGGATTGAAAAGCATGATGGTTAATTGGGAGATGATCATGCCAAGCATAGAAAGAATCAGGTTTGGTCTTTTTTTTTCCCTTTAGAGACAGGCAGTGTTATAACTGACATGCTGCCATGATTTGGTGTGCAACAACTTACACACTCCTTGTACCAGCTATGTGTCTTAAGCGTCTTCTTCATAAAATGTAACAGCATTTTTTTCTAAAAACAAGTGCTCATTTATTGTGAATCATACTTTGGGATCAAGTAAGCTGAAGATCATACACCTAAAAGTCAGCTAGAGGAATTAAGGGTGATTTCAGAGGGGGTACTTCAGCAATGTGAACCAGTGCAATGTGCACCACTCGAATCGCCTCACCGAGACTGGAATCCCTTTAAAGCATTTGCTGATGTCCGCATGTCTCTATCAGCGAGCACATAACAGCATGTGCAAAGTGATGCGAAGGATCCGGAGCTGACATCACACATTGCTGAAGTACCCCCAGAGTGTGTATAACTCAAGCTTGCTAATCAGGGATCAGCCTGAGTGCATTTAAATGGCAAGGGTGGAAAACTATTGTTGGTTTTTAAAGTGGCATCCAAAAAGCTCTTAAAGTACATCTACTGACTTGCAAATCATAGGGTCTAAATTTGATCTTTATGACCACAGAAAAAAAGACTAGCATATTACAGTAAACTGATTAAAACTTCTCCCTCTGTTTACATACCAAGAGATTTCCATTAAAACTTTACACCAAACTTAATTCTCCTTATCTTTATGTATATTGCTACATTGCATATCAAGCAAATGTTGCATAAAGGGGTACTGAACCATGGAAAAAAATATTAAATACTGTACACAATACATATTTTGTATGGCACATTTAATAGTACAAATGTGTACTAACTATCTGCATGCACACCATCTCCTCGAACTGCTGCAGTCTGGTTTTAGACCCTGGAAATCTACGGAGACTTTGTAAACTTGGTAAACTTGCAAATGATCTCCTGGTTGCCAAAGCCAAGGGTGACTGTTCTGTTCTAATTCTCCTAGACCTATCCTCTGCATTTGACACTGTTGACCACTCCCTTCTTTTTCAAGTTCTTCATGCTCTTGGGGTCCGTAATCAAGCTGCTTCTTGGCTGTCTTCCTATCTTTCCGATCGTCCCTTTTTTGTCTCCCACGCTAATGATACTTCTTCATTTGGACTTCAGTATCACTTGTATGCCAATGTTACCTAAATGTACTTATCTGCTCCTGTGCTAACACTTGCATTACAGTCTCAGATTTCCAGCTGTCTTTTGGCAATCTCCTCGTGGATGGCCAAGCGCCATCTTAAATTAAATCTTGCTAAAACGGAGTTGATTATCTTTCCACCCAAACCTGGACCCTCTCCTACCTTTTATATTCTAGTGGATAGTGTGATCATCAACCCTGTAACCTCTGTACGTTGTCTTGGGGGGACTTTTGACTGCTCCTTCCTTCTCAAATCACATCTCTTCCACTGCTAAAACCTGTCATTTTCTCTATCTGCTATCACCCTCATGCATGCTCTTGTCCTATCCCGCTTGGGCTACTGCAATGTTCTTCTATCTGGCCTTCCTGTTTCTTACCTCTACCCACTCCAGTCTATTCTAAAATCTGCTTCCAGAATTTTCTCTCTCTCCAGAAGATACAGCCTTCCTCTCTCTCTCTGCTACCTGGCTTCCTTTAAGTAAACAAATCATTTACAGAGTTCTTCTTTTGACATGTAAGGCACTTCACTCTGTTGCCCCACCCTATATTTCCTCACTGATATTCCTCGACATCAACTACGCTCCTCCCAAAGCAACCAGCTTGACATGCCACATATTAATACTGCCATTTTGTGTCTTAAAGGAGAACTAAAGGTATAAACAAGAAAGACTTATTGAAAACCTTACTAGATATAGAGGTGAATTGCTACAGTTACAGTATGAACTGAACTGTAATCACCCGGCACCCTCTGCTTCTTCACAGCGCAGGCTGACTAAGAAGCCAGCGCAAAGCTCCTCCCAACTTGTTTTACCACCGGTGATAAATGGTTGAAACATCATCACATTCATTGTGGGGTCAATGAGAATTCTCCCTGCTATGAGCGTGATGATATGTAAGGCCGGTGAAACAAGTGGGAGGAGCTTCATGCTGCCTTCTCTGTCAGCCTGCGCTGTGAAGAAGCATCAGGTGCCAGGTAATTACAGCACAGTTCATACTGTGACTGTAACGATTCACCTCTATATCTGGTAAGATTTTTAATAAGTCTTTCTTGTTTTATACCTTAAGGTTCCCATTAAACCCTTTTCTCATTCTGCCCCCCAATCTAGAATTCTATAACCCTTTACCTTTGCCAGGAACATTTCCTGTACACTTTTAAAACCATAGTCCTATCTTTCAGAGCACTAACACTGATATTTATCACTGACTTTTATGTATATATTTTATCTTTAGTTATTCATACTTTAATATCTGTATTTATTGACCTATTTATTTGTATATACTGACCTGTGTTTCTGTACAATGCTACAGCTTTTATTACTTTTCTTTCTGCATATATATATAACTCTTCCTCCCATTTAGATTGTAAGCTCTCTGGGGCAAGGTCCTCCAACCTTTTGTGTCAACTGCAACCTAGCACTTAAAGTGAAGTATCCTTGTGATATTGTACTTGTATTGTTTAATGCACTTTTCCCATGTCTGTATTATACTTGTATTGCTGAACTGTACAGTGCTGTGTAAATTTGTGGCGCTTTATAAATAAAATTAAACATACATACATTGTTACTGTAAATCACTTGAGATTTGAAATGCAGAGCTCTACTTCAATCCAGGAATATGTGTTTATTCACTTCCCACTTGCAAAGTCCTTGTCTGAGAACACTGTATCTTTTTTAAGTAAAAAGCACAGCTATTGTTTGAAAACTGAACAGTTTGCCACCAAGTAAGGTGCAACAATGCAACCGAAGTGATAAAAGAAAGATATTGTGCTAGCCTGGGTGGATTCTTTAAGGTATTCACAGATGATTGTGGAGAACTAGGTTAAAATAGAATTACAGAATATATTTGAAAAATGGTTGTTTTAAGATATGTCATTGAATATAAACAAATAGTTTAAATCTCCTTTTAAATGCCTACAGCCCAAGGCAGACATTGCCACATAATACAAAAATTCTGGACTATTGTGATTTGATTACAAAGGGATATATTATGAGGTTTATTTATCAAAGTGTGTATTGTCCCATAGATCTATGATTTTTCAACAATTAGTCATGAGCAGAAGAATTTATCAGGTGCAAACTTTACAGATGTCCAGTAAACCATAGCAACCAATCAGGAGTTAGTATTTATTGAAACACAGGAAGCTAGAATCATGAAACCTGACCTCTGGTTGCTGTGGGTTGCTAGGCCTCTGTTAACCTTCTTCTATCCAATAAAATTTCCTGTTCCTCCCACTGAAATCCTAATATTTTTGGTGAAAAATGTGAAATTAGGGGGGGAACTCACCATAGTGCGAAGTGAGGTCCGGATCCTTCACCTCACTTCGCACAGACTGTTATGCGCGCGGACATCAGTGAACACTTTAAAGGGATTCCAGTCTCGATGAGGCAACTTGAGTGGTCTCGCCGAGACTGAAATACCTTTAAAGCATTCGCTGATGTCCGCGTGTAGGACATCAGCGAGCGCATAACTGTGTGCGAAGTGATGCGAAGGATCCGGACCTCACTTCACACTATGGTGAATTCTTAGACGTTTCATGCAATATCAGTGAATTTTATCAAAGAAATTAGCAGGAAATTATACGTCTGAAATACGTCTGTAATATTGATGTCCCCCGTCAGAGGACCAAGGTTTGGAATGGAATTTTTGGAATGTCCCCCTCTAGGGGACACAGGATAGGAAAAGGTTAAGTTTGCACCTGTTGAATTCCCCTTGTTGTTTTCTGTGATGTTGCAAATTGTCTCACAGTTCACAACATAATGTCCAATGTCTATTTTACACACCACTTTGTGGCTCTATGGGCGCTCTGTATACAATAGTGTACCCTATTTAAAAATAGTATCTGTTTACTATTCCTAAAGTGCAGTTTGCAAAGCCCAGTTATTGAAGACACATAATAACCCATTTGGAGACTAGAGAAGGTGTGGGTATTTAAAGTAATAACTGCTCAAATCTTTGCACCAGTTTGCTTGCCAAATTTTCCGAGTGAATTTACATATTTGCTTAGTGGCAAAGAATCATGGCACTTTTGCAGATTGGAATGTAAAACGTTGCATGGTAAAACGACAGGATGAAAAAATTGCAATTTCTTTAAAAATTAAAAAAAAAACAGTTATAAATCTAGATGGAAAAAAAAGTATGAAAAACACCATATGACAGCCTATCCATTTTATTTGTGTATTTTAAAGGGGACAGCTACTTATTATTTCATTTGTATAGTTTTTTTTTTAAAAAAGATCAAAACCTTTTTCGAAAGCTGCAAACTGCAACATTAAGGATAAGCAACTTTAGGTTGATTTAAACAGCCGCTACGTTTACTGAATTTTAAACTACTGTATAAAATATAATCTTATTGTAAAAGAGCTAAATGTCTTTGATGCTGCCATGATTTACATGAATGTGTGGATTCAAGGGCATAGATAGGGAATTCGGTACGTGAGGAAGCCTAAACAAAGTGTCAAAGCTACACTTGAGGACAAAGGATTCTTTTTATAGATTCATTTTTGAAATACAAATCACGTATGTTTAGCTTGTCCTTTTCAAAATTAAATAGAATTCAAATCCGACAATTTTAAAATGCTCAATTGTGATCCAAATGAGTTTTAATTAATTTTCAAATCCTGCAATGGTTTAATTAGAAACACATTAACTTGTGGTGTATGAGATGTACCTAGTTTTTGTGTCCGAAAGTGAAGTGCTATTTATTTACTGCACATGAGAAACAAGGTAAGACCATTGTTGGGAAGCTTAGATAATGAGCACAAACTGTTATGGGATGTATACATAGGAGACTGCATGCATAGCAGATGTTCTCTTAGTCATGAAAAAAACTCGCCATGGATTTCAAGGCTAGAGTTTTGGCACTCACAAAGGTTAGCCAGTAAACACAAGTCTGTGCATGCGGGTGACATTTATTAACGGGTAAAATGAGAGGTGTGAAAGCAGCAATGGAGAAATTCCCAGGTCTGTAATTTGCCCTTGATGGTTTACTGTATCTAAAGGCATGTGCTAATGACAGGTTTCATTTCTGGTGAGTGTACAGCCTCTGTGTATTACAAGAGCTCTAGATCAACCAGAAATAATATGCATGTAATAAATCCTTATATGGAGTTATTCAGTGTTTATAGAAATACTGGAACATTTTAAAACCCGGCATTAATATAGCATGATGGGAAGCCCTAAGTTTCATATTCAATTGCCAAATGTCCTTATGAAATGCTGGACTCGACTGTCTTTGCCAGTCAGTGGAATCAGATGCAATGCATTGTCCATATCTGTTTGTTTCTATTGGCCAGGACATGTAGGTGTTAATATTTATTGTAGCGTCCATATACATATATATATAGAAAGATTGATGATAATGGATGTAGAGTGCTCCTGTCAAGTATCAGTTCTTTTGTGAAGGTGTTTCAGTATGAAACAAAGTTTGTGTGGCTGTTTTCATAATAGCGCTTTCCTCAATTCAGTGCAAAGAAACAAGAAATTAGTGTCTCACCAAGAGTTTCATGGTAACTGGAGCTTAGTATTTGGTGGTTTAAGATGTTTAACACAAGAGCAATCACGGGAATATTATAAATAATAAGGGATGTCATCTTTTTGTCTCTTTAAAGTGCACCCGTCAGCTCAAAACTGTAATACTAATTTAGGTTGTACTAATGAAATAAACATTTTTGTAAATATATATGTATTTAAAAAAAATGTACCTTTATACAGAGTTTCTCTCTGTCATCTTCCTTGTCAGCCTGACTTTTCTTTCCCGAGAGTCGGGTTGGGCGGGGCTAAATGATGATAGGCATTATAGGTCTTCCAATCAGATCCATGCTAGATTGTGATTTAAGGGATCTGATTGGATGAGCTATAATGTCAAAGATCATTAGCCTCGCCCAACCCAACTCAGGAAAGAAAAGCCAGGCTGTCAGGGAGGATGATAGAGAGAAACACTGTATAAAGGTACATTTTTTAAAAATACATATATATTTTTGCAAAAGCATTTATTTCATTAGTAGAACCTAAATTAGTATTACAGTTTTGATGTGACAGGTGGACTTTAAAGGCATGTTAAACTAACCAATTATGGCTTCTGACAAAATGGTTTTATACAGCTTTACCTGCTCTGTGAAAGATGGATACTCGTTCATTAGGAGATAATTAGTTTAAAAGTTATCATTCCATAAATCCAAGCAAGCAGGATAACATCTTGTCATGCTTTGCTAAGTATAAATTATATTTATTGTACTTGTTAGAGGATTTGTACAGTAAGTCACCCTTACATTTATGTTTAGAAATAAAAATGTGTGGGTAATTAGACTCCCTCTACAGGGGAACACAATACATCTATAGAATAACCTGTGCCTATGATTTCTACTGAACATCTGTAAGAAAATATAGTTTAACTCCTTCGCTACGTGTCATGGCGCTGCGCCATGATACGGAACCATAATTTATCTGGCTCCATACGGGTACGGCGCAGTGGCCATGACAAAAGATTGCAATATGGCTCTGAAGCTAAGGGGTTAATTCATACATTCATACATTCTTATCTCCCTCTGAACTAATAAAAATGTTTTCAATTGTATTTTGCCCTTATTTGAATATTGCAAATTCTTTTCAGTATTCTAAACAAAAAAATATATTCCAGACTATTAGGGCAAAACAACACTGGTCTGCAGTTATTTGTGTGTGTTTGTATTCAAATTTACTACACCAGTCCCTTAAAAAGATGGTTAGTTTTGCTTTATGTCAGCAATTTTTCAACAATATTTTTCTATTCATCTACCTTTTCGATTCTGCTGATTTTATAAAGGACTAATAAAATATCGCATGTATTGAAAAAGATCTATATCGATAAATATTGATCTAAACTGGCACACTTCGAAGTGATTTACATGTGGTTCCCAGGGGTGATTGTCAGCAAGGTTGTCAACCCAGTTACATTTTTAGAAAAAGTCATTTGTACCATTATCCTACAGTTTTCTATAGGCAATTTAATGTGAAGTGACCCAGGTGGTGACCTTTTGACCACATAAATTAAGCTTGTTTACAGGAGATTACAGAGAGAAAGATAACTTGTGCTCATGTGCTAAGTAGTAAGTAGGATACCTTTTCATGGAAAACTGGCCAGTACACATGACACACATTTCCTGGTGCAGGAGTTTATCAATGGTGCAAACTCAATCATTCTGTGTCACATGAAACATCTACTGGGGAGAAAAGCTTCTCACAAAGGTATAGTACTACATATGTAAAGATGTATTTTAACTATAGTTCCCCTTTAATGATATTTCACTAGTTGTAACTAGTCAAAAACTTATTTTTTTTTTTAGAATAAGCACATCACAGTTTCATAAGAAATAATAAAATCATCAAAAATATTGCCAGTAAATGGCACCAAATCAGACACATTTATTAAATATTAAGTCTTACCTGAATAAAATCTGATGTAATATGTGAAATTCAAATACATTACTAAATAGTTAATTTGTGTGCTTCCCAATTGATCCTTAAAAAGAGAGTTTGTATAGTTGAGACCATGTTTTGTTTGTACATAAAACAAAAACATACAATATGCAATATGGAAATATCAGACAAGACATACATACTGGCTCCTGGCATATGTGAAATATTAATCAGGTAGAGCTTCTCTCCTGTTGTCAAGAATCCCACAGAGATTTTGCAGTTCACAGAATGGGCCCAGATAATATGCCCCTTAAGAAGTGGGTTTGACAGGTTTTATGTGAATAAAGAGCACCTGGAGGAAAAAAAAGATGAATAAAGAGACAGTGTGGGAAAGCAGAATATTGGAGAGAGACCTGTGAAAAAAGAGCTCAGGGAGAATAGTAAACAGACAGGTATTGAGACTGAAAATGCATGATTGTCCTCTTGATAACAGGATAACCTCATCTCATGTACTTGCTTGTTAATACTTACAGGATAACCAGTTTATTTATCCTCATCTCCTGTACTTGCCTGTTAATACTTACTGGATAACCAGTTTATTTATCCTCATCTCATGTACTTGCCTTTTAATAATTGCACTATAACCAGTTTATTTATCCTCAGCTTCCTCAGCTCAGGTACTTGCCTGTTAATAATTGCAGGATAATCAGTTTATCCTCAGCTCAAGCTGTTTGTACCTGCAGGATAACCAGTTTATCCTCAGCTCAGGTACTTGCCTGTTTGTACCTGCAGTATAACCAGTTTATCCTCAGCTCAGGTACTTGCCTGTTTGTACCTGCAGGATAACCTGTTTATTTATCCTCAGCTCAGGTACTTGTCTGTTTGTTCCCACAGGATAACCAGTTTATCCTCAGCTCAGGTACTTTTCTGTATGTACCCGCAGGACAACTACTGTATTTATCCTCAGCTCAGGTACTTGCCTGTTTGTACCCGCAGGATAACTACTGTATTATCCTCAGGTTCCTGCCTCTTGTTCTCCATACTAGGAGCTATCTTTCTCACTTCCCCAATCCCTCTTGGTTACAGCCCAAATCTACCTATTTCCATCTGGCAATTTCTTCCATGTATATCTGCCCCTAGTGCAATAAAATGTATGTCAACAAGCACCATCCCTGGTGTGTACATTATTACCTACCTCCAATTTAATTGTTGGCAAATTAGGGATCTGCTTGTTTCGGTGACCTATACCACAGACAGTCAACATAAAGTAAAAAAAAAAAAAAAGAGATTGGGTATCAAGCTGTTTCAAAAAAGTGTAGTAGCAAAGGTACATTTTATTCAAATGCTATGACATGTTTCTGGTAGCCAAACCCTTTCTCAAATGGGAAATAAGGGTTTTGCTACCAGAAACATGTCATAGCACTTGAATGATTGCATTTTTTCCGTGTGTGTGTGTGTGTGTGACAAGCAGGACACGTGGGTTATTTTTAGTTGTTTCCTACAGCTATTTCCTTAAGTGTTGTTTGACACTTTTTTCTTGCATAGTCAACATAATGTAGTAATGTCGTTGAGAAGTAGAAATAAGCATGCATATGTATCTAGTATTTCAGGTTTTAGCATTTAATGAGCTAATATTCTTTAAGAAGAAATAAATGCATTAATTCCCTTAAAAAGCTGAATTCATTTTAATCATGTACAACGTCTGCATGTTTTTACACAAGGTTGCCTACTTAATTAAGTTGTCTGGAACTCCTTTACCATCAGCATCTCATGTGAAATGAGCAGTGGGAATGAAAATATTCAGATTTCAAGTAGTTTATAAAGGAGTCATTAGAAAGCATGGAAAGAGCATTGCAGGGATTGATAGGTAATTTTACTAGTCCATACAATCAAAATTGCTTTTTGGAGGTATATTCTTATTGCAAATGTGTCTTATTCAACATCAAGAATGTTATTTATGAGCACTAGAGTTTCCTTATAATTTAAAGAAACCCAACACCCTTTTTCATGTGTTTTCTGAACAGCCTACTGTCAGGTACATATACCACCCCGGTTTGAGCCTTACCACTCACTATTAAATATAGGTAATGAAGGGGTGTCCATGCTGTGTGCCAGGACATATGCCACACTGTCCAAATTGTATCCGCCTGATACAAGATATCAACAATATAAATCCCTAAATTACCTTTTAAATACATAAAAAATCATTAAATCAGTACCTGTAGGAGCATCTCTCAGGGAGCTGCTCCTCTTCCCCTACACCCATGTTCCTGTGGGTTAGGGGGGGACATAAATAATACTAGTAGGTTTACCTGGGACCCCTATCCCCCCACTCCCACCAACCACTATGCAGGAGTTGGGGGATCGCTACAGGTAGGAGGTCTTTCTGGAACCCCTTCCCCCTATTTTGGTAACTAATTGGAGTAGGAGGGTATCATCATTAAGCAAGGGGGTCAGGACTGACCCCCACCCCCTTTAGCCAAGGGGGGGGCAGGGGTCACTCACCTGGAGGGAGTCAATCGCTGACCCCCTCCCATGGCCCCCAACCCCATCAGCGCTATGGGGATGAGGGCCCTAACCTAATTATATCCCTACCCAAGTCCCTCACCCCATACCTAGCCATGGGGTGAGGGACTGATGTGAGCCAGCACCCCCTAACTAGTGGGGTGCCAGCTGTTACACAACCTGAAAAAAATAAACAAATAATAAAAAAATAATAATAAACATTTAATAAAAATACATTGTCAATAAAAGAACTTTGTAATCACTCCCCACTCCTGATGGACCAAGTTGTCTGCGATGCTCTGGCTCCTCAGCTTGATCTGCATAATACAAGTGAATCTTCTGGGCTTGATCCGCAGCCGCCGCCTGTGCCTACCGCCGCAAAAAATAAAAAACCATGCAGCTCCATCCTCTTCACCATCCCGACCAGCACTGTTGCTCTTCACCGACTCCTCAGCTATTTATAGGGTTCCCTGGGACCCTATTTGTAGCTGAGGAGCGGACCTGTGAGGGAACTGCAGGATTTTTTGTTTTTTATGTATCCTATGCCTGTTGCTGATCGGCTGCTTGCATCTCAGCAATTAAACAATCAGGAAGAGGTTTGGGGTATAAAAGGCTTGCCCCCAGCCTCTTCCTGATTGGTCAATTGCTGATATGATGGGGGTGTGATGCTGGGGGAAGGTGTGGGGGTTCTGTGGACCCCCAGTGTAGTGATTATTAACAGCAGCAATGGCAGCAGGTATTGATATACTTATGTATATCGATAACTTAAATATACCGCATATTTTGCTGTTATTGCATAAAGATCGCTGCTTGATAAATACCTTATAGCGATATGGTCCAAATACACAAAAATAACAGCAATAACTGAAGATATCGGCACAATGAAGTTTCCCACTTTAGTAAATATGCCCCATAATGTGATTAGTAAATCGGAGTACTTCATAAATACACTGTTCTGCTCTTTTTTATTGGATTCACCATTAATTATAGTTCCCCTGTCCTGTTCAAAATTTTCTTTATAATGTACATTTTTTAGTGTTCTGTCTGTCATCGTATTGTGTGGCATGTGTCATTTATTGTAATGTTCTGTCTTTACCCTATAGTTTAAAAAAAAAAAAAAAAACACCCATCCGCAATGGTTTTAATATTTTTCCCAACCTTATAGTTATCTTCAGCCTAAGTATCAATTCTCCACCTTCATTGAGGTGGATCCCTTCCCTGTAGT
The DNA here is from genome assembly GCA_019650415.1 of Pipa parva. Classification (NCBI taxonomy): domain Eukaryota; kingdom Metazoa; phylum Chordata; class Amphibia; order Anura; family Pipidae; genus Pipa; species Pipa parva. The sequence goes on from WMED01000147.1 coordinate 38,639, forward strand.
AAAGCTGATAGACAGCGTGTAAGACATTTTATGCGAACCTCTCTTCCCAAACCCAGGGCAACCATGAACCTCATGTGGTCTAAATCTTAAATTACATAAATATCTCTTTGAACTTTGTAAAGTCAGGTTTGTATTTATGAATCTCAGTAGTTTTGAGATTAGATGGACTACCTTTTTGCCCAAGCTTGTATTCATGTTACTTATACTAATGGTCAATGATCTACCCTTTTTTTAACCCCCCTATTATCACAGCATGACCTTGGGTCATACCTCTATACTTCATCACCCGCCACCCCCCAAAAAAAGGTTTTTAAATGATTATACATTTTATTTATATTAAAAGGGAATAAATATGCTAGCTGAATGGAGTATTTTTCTCTTTCAGTTCCAAGAAACGGCAGCGAATGATGCTAAATAAATAAGTTATATTACAGGAAAAAAGAGCATCTTGGTAACTCACTGCTTTAAGAGTCAGTGACCTCATATTGATGAAACAATAAAGAAACAGTGTATTTTGCACACGTGACTCTATAATTTCCTGAAATCAATTTGTGAAGTGGTGTATGTGCTCTAATTATCAAAGGAGTTTATTTATAATGTAAATACCAGACAATTCAGAATAAGAGGTTCTGTAAATATTTCAATCTTACATTGTTTTAGCATATGTGCCCAGAGCTGCTTGACTATGCATTATCTACTTCACAAGGTGGGCCACCTCACAAATCACCTCACCTGTGGCGTATATGCTATGAGTGATGTAGTGATTACCCAGGCCTGATACAACAAGATGGCAAAGACTGTGTCCTTTTTCACACTGGACTATGTAGAGAATGGTCATTTGTATTAGCATCAAAATGCATCCCTAAAAAATTTGCATTACATTGTGCGAGAGAAATGTGTTTTTCATGTCAAGTCAAGCAATTACAGTTGAGAAAAACCTGGGAGTTTTCATGAACAATGATAAATCACATATGTGACTCGTATATGCCTCATACTATTTCCCATTTGTTTTAATGATAAGACTTTAATGGGAATTAATCATGATACACCAAGGTTGTAGCATTCCTCAACTAAGAAGATGCCCACAAGCAGACAACACATAATATGAAGGTTCTCACGTGAGTGCAGTATTATTTGCTTGATCTGTTGGATTGAAAATTAAGGAGTGCAGATCAATTATTTGAAGTGACATTTTATAAAATGTATCTCCTTGAATCCTAGGACCTGATAAACAGATCCAGGGTGATAGGAGCAACTCTTGGAATCTCAGGAAGTGCATCTGATATACAATGTATGGTAAGTAAAAGTCAGGTTTTCTGTAAACTACATATTTTACAGCCCTGGAGAATGGATCTCCCACAATTCCAAGAACTAAAACTTCTAGTACCTTATGAACTACTATATAGTGTAGCATCATGCATCTTGTGAACTATATATCTTGAAATCCTGGGCACTGTATCTTTGGCAACCTAAAAATAAATCTGGTGTCTTGGGAACTAAAAGTCCTGGCACTCTGGAAAATACAACACCTGGTATACTGGGGACTATACTTCATGGGAAATATACTACTTAGCCTCATGGGAAATTAATCTCTCTAAATCTCTGGCATTCTGGTAGCTACTTTTCCTAGAATTCTGGGAACTGCATCTTCTGTCATTCCTGGGAATTATACCATCTCACATCCTCGGAATTAAACTAATTAAACATACTTGAATTCAAGTAATTATATGTCTTGGCATCATGTGGATCACATATCCTGGATTCCTTTGAACTATACTTCCTAGAAACCTTTTGGATATACTGTACCTACTGGTATTCTGGAAACTACATTGTCTTTATCATAAGAACTTGACACCCCAGAAAGTTAATGTACTGCGATAAAGTTTTGAAAGTTGAAAAAAAAAGTGTACCAAGTTCAACCTTTATAAATTGATATCCATACCGGTCCAGAGGAATTAGGAGCAAGTAATCAAAATCATTGTGGGAAACTGAGAACTGCAGCTTGAGGAATCCTTGGAAGTTTAAAGGAGAACTAAAGTATGAGGCTGTGCTGTAATTAGCCGGCAGCCGATGCTTCTTTCACATCGCTGGCTAGCGGCCAGCCAGTGCCACAGCTCCTCCCACCTTGTTTCACCTCGGGCCAATGAGAATGCTCCCCACAATGAGAGTGATGATGTAGAAGCCCGGTAAATCAAGAAGAAGGAGCTGCATGCTGGCTTCTCAGTCAGCCAACACTGTGAAGGAGGCATCGGTGGAAGCGTCGGCTGCCGGCCAATTACAGCACAGCTCATGTTGTGAACATAATTAATCGGCTTTGTATAAGGTAAGTATTTTAACTGTCCTGTTTTATTTATTTTTTTTACTTTAGGTCTCCTTTAAATCTTAAATCCTTTAAGCTAAAATTCTAGTCTTCATAAAAACTGAAGCACCCAAGCATCCTTGGAAAATTATTTAAGAAAATGATTAATACCTTGGCATTGACCTATATTTTTAATGAATGATTAAATAAAGTATAACTTTTTTAAATAAAGACCCAGGAGCGCACGCACCTCTATCAATGCTCTGTGTGTGTGTGTGTGTATATATTGTGTGTGTATATATATATATATATATATATATACTGTATATACAGTATATGTCAGGATAGAGTGGTCATGTTAGTCCATAGATGCGAAAAAACAAGTATTGCAGTATTTGGTGATGCCTTATTTATTAGACTAACAGTTATTTTAAATAAATACGCTTTCAAGAGATCTGTACTCCCTTTATCAAGTCTCTGGCAACATGATTTCAATTTTTTTGCATCTGTGGACTAACACAACTACTTGCTCCTAATATATATGTATGTATGTATGTATGTATGTATGTAAGCTGAAAAAAATTACATTTTGTGTCATTTAAATCCTAATAACTTTTTTTTTTTTTCTTTATTGGTTCTGGTGTTTCAGCAGTATAAAGGACATTGGTGGCCTGGTCTAGTAAATGTCTTTTCTGAAAAGTGCAGATTTGTGGGTTTTTTTCTTTTTTTTTTTCTTAGGATATTTAAATCTGTGTGAATTTGTGTGGGTGAGAAACAGAATTTGAAATATCAGTGAAAAGGCTTAGCAAAATACACCTCCGAGATGCCTAGTTGGCATGACAACTACAAGGCTGAAACCTATATATAAATAGATGGAGGGATGGATGGATACAATAGATAGATACAATAAATAGGTAGATAAATGGGATGGCTTGTTATACCACATTATGTAAAAAGAAAATATAGCAACTGAACATTTCTTATGTTTATTTGCTTATTAGATATTCTATAAACAACAACTTGCTGCAGTTATTGAGCCAATTTCTTGTAAGAAAGACAGACAAATGAAACTCCACAATAAGCTGAATCTATTTAAGAAAAGGTTATTGTTTGATGAACCTTTGGAATTTAACCCCTTAGGGCGAAATTTAATAAAGTTGGAAAGACAGCTCAAGGTCTTTCTGAGTTTATCGTGTGAGATCTCGCATTGTTCTTGCGAGATTATCACATGAGTTTTTTTCTATCTCGATTTTTCAATATTTTTTGGTAGAAAGATAGCCATAGTACTAATGGCTACCTTTTTATTGAAAAATCGAGATTGAAAAAACGTGTGCGATAATCTCACGAGAAAATGCAAGATCTCACGCAATCAACTTTATTACATTTCACCCTAGGGGTTAAATTCCAAAGGGTGAGTGGTGAATTGCAGAGTTGATGGCAGGGTTCTGGTGTTTCATAAGGAGACTGTTTATTGAAAAGTGACAATATGAACTAGGGACATGGTATATATATATATATATACTAGATTACTCATCGCGCATTGCTGCAATATCAGAAAAAAGGAAATTCAAGAAAACTCGTTATTAAAAAAAAAATCAATTTGCATTGTGTCATTTTTATTAATATTTATTTATTTTCATGAGCAAATCATTTGAAAGTTTGATTTAAATTCTATTTATTTATTTGAGTGCTTGTGGATATACTATA
>WMED01000148.1:3423-23825 GCA_019650415.1 Pipa parva
ACCATCTAGGAGTAATGTGTGAGGTGGGAAATGCACAGTATAAAAATAGTGTCTGAAGGGAAATTGAAAAGTTAGGTAAGAGAAATGTAAAATGAAATAAACTGCACAGCATGTGGAGCATAGGTGTGCGCAGGCCATTTCATTAGGATGTGCCCTTAGAGAAAAAAAACAAATCCTAAGGCTAGGTTCACACTGGCATTTTTATACAGTGTGTATCATCCTGCATGCTTCCATTGGGGTGTGTCCAGACACAACCTGTGGAGTTAGGGTTAGGGGAGGAACATGCACCGCATGTAGGGATAGACTAGAGGGAGGACATGTTGCCGTGTCTGCAATCAGGTTTTTTGTTTATTTGTGCCTAATCGAGGGGCCAAGAGGAGTCCTAAATTTATGACTAACTCAAAGTAAAACCTTTTTAGAAAAGGCTTTTTTTTTTACATTTAGCGCATGCGAGCTGCATAAAACCCCAAACTCAATTCTTTTATGAATACATTTAAACCAAGGTGCATTTGCATTTCTAGAAAAGAGTATCCAGCAATTATTTTAATTGAAAAGACATTTTTATACTTTTTTTTTTTACTTGTAAATCTTAGTGATCCTTTAATAATTTGCCACTGGCTTAGAAATTGCACAGTTTACTGTAAGCAACAGAAACCCTGTGTCATTCAGATTAGAGGCTAATTGATCTTGCTCAATTTCCAGTCTCATTCTATGCTACAACATGACTGGGAATATAATCACCCTTACAAGCAAGACCGTGTGGCTAATTAATTGGTCATAGCACTTTAACAGCATACAGAATTTTAAAGAACTGCAGCCTACTGTAAAAGGAACTGTTCTAAATGTATTGTGTGTATACATACATACATACATACATACATACAATTAGTGACTGGCATCCTGCCACATCTGGGAGTTTGTTTCTTCAAGTAACCACAATCCATCACCCTCTGGGAATACTGGCATCGGCCTCAAGTCACTTTCACTCCTCATCTCCACTGTTGAACCATGCATATGCTAAAGCAATATACAGTAGATTGTGTGTTAATTGTGCTTGTGTGCATGCTCCACCCATGGAGTCCAATAGAACAGCGTTTCCCAAATGGTGGGTCGCGACCCGGTACTGGGCCACGAAAGCAAAATGCCGGGTCACGAGAGCGTGTATGGGTTTTGATGACTGAAAACTAGTAATGGACTTTGCGCACGGCACCGCTCATGAATATTCATGAGTCGACTACTTCATGACGCAACACGCATTGTACGCCTTAACACTAGTAAGCCTTACTAGTTTTAAGGCGTACAATGCGTGTTGCATCACGAAGTAGCCAGCTCATGAATATTCATCTATCCGTGCGCGAAGTCCCTTACTAAGTGGGTCACGAAGGATAAGCACAAAAATAACCGGGCCATGGAAAAATAAGTTTGGGAAACGCTGCAATAGAAGACTGCAGCAGTTGCTGCCAGGGAAGAAGGATTTGGGAGTTCTTCAAGCACCCGGCTTCAGGACATCAATTCGCAAGTTTAATTTTACTGAACAAACCCATTTTGAGAGATAGGCTTTAGTTCCCCTTTAAAATGAAAGAACTTCATTTTCCAGGCACAAATTAAAACATTTTATTACATTGACAGAGTGTCTTGAATACACGAGCTGACGGATATTCACTGATGGACACCAGCTTTTATATTAGAAATAAATTTTATTGATATAATTCGCAAATATTTACATTTATTCTAAAATGATTTTAATATTAACATTTTTTTTTCATTTATACATAGCCCATTATGCAATTATTACATTGTTGTCCCATGTATGAAAACATTTAAGCGTACACATATAAAGACGAATCTACGAAAATAATCCAGTGGTCAACGGCTTAACTTTAGGAGCTGTTCAGTCATGCTAATCTGTGACATACAAGTATTTATAAAAGATTCATATTTACCATAAATTACTTCAGAGGCTCACAAAAAAAAAATAATAAAGTGGTAGAGACCATCAGGCAGCAAGAGATTCAATTTTCTCTCCATTCAAAACAGCACCCATGAACCAAGAGCGGCATGGGATATAGATAGCAGCATGTGAATTTTTTTTTTTCTGTTTAAAAGACATTCATTTTTAGATAAAATACAGAATTAGAAATCATACCGAACAATCTAATTTCTAATCAGTATATCCACCCAGTGACCAGGCTTATAGTCCATTTTTAATACTTAGCTGTAAAATAAAATTGTCTCATTCTCTCCTGTGCATTTTATGTAGTTGCGATAGTGAGTTGGCATGGGACAGTGTATAGTAAAATTAACACCACCAGAAGCTGCACATGAAATTCAATGTGCATCCTTTACAGGATAGAAATTGCAGAACTACATATAATGTTATCAAGTTAGCAATAAAAATACATGTTTTTAGCCTAAGTCCATATGTATTATTTAGAGAGCTTTGCCATCTTCAGCATTCTGAGTGGTAGTTTTACTTCAATCCATGTATCTGGAGACATGATCATTTTCTCCCAGGTAGTTGCTTCTGCTGCATTGGAGTCCATCCAGTCTACCACAGTTCCATAGCTCTTACCTTAGAAGAGAAGAAGAGTTGATTACAAAGAGGTCATATGTAGAAATATTTACATGGTCAATACAACGTTTTACATAATGGACTTTTATTCCCTGGGATGGTGCGAGTGGAACAAGGATATCTATATTAACTGGAAGTAATGAGATTTTACCACTAGGACACTTAGGGATTCTTTATTGTTCAGGCATTCAAAGTTGTAGAATTCCAACTGGGGATGGCAGTAGGAAAGGCTTCAGGATATACTGTATAGCAGAGGTCACCAACAGGCGGACCGCGGTCTGGATCCAGACCCGAACGCCATCCTGTCTGGACTGGCAGTGTTTATCAACAGCAGTGCAGGTACCGGGGAGAGGAAGCGCTACAGCACAGACAGCTCCTCTGTTGTCGACTGTCTGTGCTGTAGCGCTGAGCGCTTTAGCGATTCCTCTCCCCAGCACTGATAATCAGCGCTACAGCATAGACAGCCGGCAATGGAGGAGCTGTCTGTGCTGTAGTACAGTGCTGGGGAGAGGAATCGCTATAGCGCTCAGTTCAGCGCTACAGCACAGACAGCCGGCAACGGAGGAGCTGTGTATGCTGTAGCGCTTCCTCTCCCCGGTACGGATTAAACATCCTGTGAGCGACAGGAAGTTTAATCAGTGCTGGGGAGAGGAATCGCTATAGCTCCCCCCTCATTCAGAGGGTAGAAAGGAAGAGGGGCATTGTGGGGGCAGCACAGTGTGGGAGGGGGGCTTTGTAGGGGCTTCAATCTCACTTTATATACTTTTTATTTCTAGTGACAATAAATTTCTATTCTATTACCATATTGTTGGGGGGATGTGGGGCACAGAAATTCCCCTTCTCGGAATGGGGAATGATAGAAAAAGTTTGAATACCACTGCATTACAGTAAAACAGCAGAACGCCACACGTGATGTAAATCAGCCAATCAAATCCACCCATCTGTTAACATGCAGAGGACAAGCACAGCCACTGGCATTGGTCCAAGTGAGAAAAATATGATGTTCCGGACCTTTGCTTCTGGTAAATTTTTAAATTTGGACAACAACTGCTGTATAGGATCAGTACAATTGGCTACTACATACAATTTCCTAATGATTGCTGATTTGTGAAAGGGTCCATTTAGCCCAAAACATGTCATGATGAGAAGGTTCACAATTAAAAATTTTGTAGTTCCACTACTGCTGCTTTTGCTAAATGCCATTTCTGCTTTTTTCGTTTGTTTACTCGTTTGGTATATTGGTGGATACACTTTGAAACAGCGTGGTTTGTGCAATAGCAGAGGCAGTAGAGTTGTGCACCGTGTTAGCCATAGATTTATGCAAAGACAAGAGAGAACAGGCAATACCTTTTATTGGCTAACGAAATAGATGGTAAATGCAAGCTTTTGAGGCTCCTAAGGCATCACCTATTCTCTCTTGTCTTTGTGCAATAGCAAGAACGCTTTACTTTTTTTTTGCCCTTATAACCAGAATTGTGTTGAGTGGTTCCTTGGGCTGCACAGATAAAAACAATGGTTTGTTTATAACCTTTATAGCGTGAAAAAGGATATGGGGCTATAAATATATTTTTTTATCAAAGATGGAGTAAAGTAAGACAGGAATTCCATGTTAGTATGCATTGTTTTAAGCCTTAAATAAAGACCTGGTTATTAAAATAAATGATTTGAAAATATTTTTTAGCAGGCCTTTAAAAAAAAAAAAAAAAGCGTCATACAAAAATAAAGATCTCCTAGAAGGTCAGCACGGTTTAACCAGTGATCATTAATGTTGTCGCTGATCCTCTCTTTTAAATTACTGCAACAAGAACTATTTCCATTGCTACACTAAGTCAAAAAGCAGAAGAGCACACAGGCAATCCAAATAGTGTAGTATTATTGAAAAAAATTCAGAAAGAAAGATTCTAACCCAGAGCACCACAAACCAGTGCTCTGATATATTGAAAAATAAAAACCACCACATGAGACATTGCCTTAGGATAGGGGCACTCTCCAGATAGATAATATAGTCACACTTAATTAAATAAATCCAGGAACAAGTATTTATATAATTCAAAGATACAAACTGATAATATCATAATTAAAGAATGCATATAGTATGTGTGAAAGTCTGTCAATGCGTCTCTCCAGGTTACTGACCCAGCTTCGTCAGGAGATCGCCTGCATCCTCAGAACCTGGTATGTTCACGTTACTGACCCAGCTTCGTCAGGAGATTATCTCCTGAAGAAGCTGGATCATTAACCTGGAGAAATGTGTTGAGAAACAATTTCACACATACTATATGCATTCTATTTGATTAGGAGTATAATATTTTATGTTTACTGGATGGAGGGTTGTTTTTATTAAACAAGCTTACACTGAGATTGAGGGGGTTATTCACTAAAGTCCAAACTGTTGCATGTAGGTGTGAATTCACTAGCTAATGTCAGTTGCAACAGACTGCGACTGTTGCAGTCGTGTCTTTACAATGAGAATATTGTCGCAGTCGCGACTTTACTATGGGAAAATTGTCATGGTTGCAACTTCACAATAGGGAAATTGTCGCAGATTTATCTCTTTTCCTTTACACCATTGATTTTGATATTCCCAATTGGATTCACTGAGAGTTTATGATCTACACAATTTGCGTCTTTGATTGAATTATATGAAGACTTGTTCCTGGATTCATTTCATTGTTAAGTGTGACTATATTATCTATCTGGTGAGTACCCAATCTTAAGGCAATGTCTCACGTGGTGGTTTTTAATTTTTCAATTTTTCAGAGCACTGGTTTGTGGTGCTTTGGGTGAGAATCTCTCTTTTTGGATATTTTCAATAATACTATATGGATTTCCCATGTGCGCATTGGCTTTTTATAGAATGTGGATTTACCATTTGATTTTGAATAGGGTAGTGGGAAGTGGACTTCCCGGACCCACTCTCTTTTTCAAGGAGCCGCTTGCCTTAATTTAGAGAACTATATACTTATTTTATTGATGAGAACTATTTCTGTATACTTTTTGGATTTTAAAATGGAACTTTACCTTTTTTAATATACATTTTTTATGGCTTTATTTTGATATTTACTTCAGATGTTCATTCCTCATACTTCACACCCTCTTTCAGTATATCCTTTGTTAAAAATATAAGTAAATAAATTGATTTAATGGACGCTAGTAACATTTATTCCTACCTGTCCCTAGGCCTATCCTTAAGCCTCCCAAAAAGTGATTGGTTAATTTGCTGTGGTCCCATACTGTGAGCTCCACACAAGCCTCTTTCAGATCTTCTTTCTTGAAACCATCATAAACCATTGTATGGTTAAAATGAGGATTTGGAGTCTTGTCGACAACACGCGTCTTCTGCCGACTTTTTCTGCTTGTGTCAGGCAGTATCGTACTAAAAGGAAAAATAAATGCATAGCGATGAATCTTACTTTATTGAAGTTTTGTTACTTGGCCTTCCTAATCATAGGCGTGCACACAGGGTGTGCAGCATGCAGTGCAGGCACCTTTAACAGCGGGGAAAGAGCAGCAGGGAGGGGGACAGGAAGGAAGGGTCAGGGAAGAAAACTTTACCTTTAAGAAGTTTTTCTTTGAGGGTACACCCTAATGAAATGGCCTGCACTTACTTATGTTCCTAATTAATAATGAACACTGTGCCTGCGGCATAGGAAGAGCCATTTAAAATAAAGCTAAATACACAGCACATGGGATATCAACTGCCCCTTTCGCACTGGCTTGTACAGCCGGCTTCCTGTGCCGGGATTCTTTCCTTTAGTGAGCGTTATGTAATGTAATGGGTTCACTTTGCCCACATCCCCACTCAGTATTCCAGGATTTTAGTAGACCTGTTTAGCGTAATTCAACACCTTTTCTGTATGAGAGACAAACAGGATTCTGCAATCCTGCCCCAGTGCAAGAGAATAAAATCCGGTGGCCGTCCCATGGTGACAGAACTACAATACCCAACATTCTTTGGCTATGCATCATACGCTAATGTGAACCTGTCCTTACTCTTTGATACTCAACACACTAAGTGGTGGGGAGGGGAGTTGTGTGTGTATGTCAGATAGAGGGCAAGTCTAACACAGTAAAATGGATGCTTTGTACTGTTTGGAAACATTGCAAAGCAGGAGCTTCTAACATCTTAATTGTGAGTCATATCCCAGCGCTTTAAGTTTTGTGTTCTCATCTGTCAGAACTGTCAATCTAACAAGGAACTCATCCAAAGTTTCGTTTTTCTTTAAACGTGTAAAGGCAATCCCTACTGAATGTGTAAATGTTTCTGGAAATAATGTATAACACTAGTATATAGTGCAAAAGCTGTGAAAATACCATTTAATAAAAGAGTTTATTTTGTTCCCTCGAAGCATAGGGAGGTTACTGCATTCCATAATCCATATGTGCACTTCTCCAGTACCAACATTCTTTACACCTGCAAAAAAAAGTATTTTAATTACAAAAGGTACACAGAATGAAAATTTCTATATCTGAAAAAGTAAAAGTGTGGCGTATACGCAGTGCCAGTCCTGGCCCTATTGGCTCCCTAGGCCTCCCTCCACCCCTTGCCCACCTCCCCCTTGCCCCGCACCCCCCACTCACCTCCAACAGCGCCGTCGCATTAAAAAAAAAAAAAAAACAGCAACATGCTAAAAAAAAACACAACATGCATGCGAGCACCCCCCTGAACAGACAGCGCCCCTAGCATTTGCCTATATGGCCTAATGGAAGGGCCGTCCCTGCGTACACGCACATACTGTATCTAGATCCATTCATGAATGAGAAATATCATTGTGAAGAATTCTGTTTGGTCCATACCTACATTGGCCTCTGGGATATATTTGAGAGACAATTTGATTTCACCTCTGTTTTCCAATCCAATTCCAGCAGCTGGTGTCTAAAGGTTGTATAAAAAAATAGAAAAAAAATGCTTTTAGGCATTTTATTAGCTCCATATCCGTAATTATGAGGTAGGTCATAATTAGACATTTAATTTTGCTAAATTTTCAATTGCAGCCCTCCACTACTGTTAACCATCATTCTATTAACAGTCTACCCGAGGGTTCCCTGATCTGAATTATGTACATATCGCTTCTTTCTCTTACCAGCACATACATGCACTGTACATATACCCAAACCATTGTGACATGATTAAAAGGCCCATGTTTAGAAAGGTGATGAGACCACACCACTTTATAAGATACATTTCCCTGACTTACACTGCATCTTTCAAGCTTGACAGATTTAAGAGTGCATCCTTCAGCGATAGTTGTTAATTACCATTTACTAAGTACTGTCTTCATAGTCACAGATAAGTAGTCTTATCTAAAGCACCAAAACATTTATTATATATTCTATAATTAAGCGACTCAGTCACCCAAAAAAAAAAAATCTGAAAATTGCATTAAGGATATCGTAGAACATTCAAGGTAAATAGGTTAAAGTCAATGTCAGACTGAGCTACCGGGACACTGGGATAATTTCCGATGGGCCCCCTTGAGCGAGCCCACCTGGCAGGCCAGCCCTACAGGGAAGACATTCTCCTCCCTCTCAGGCCTTGTGCATGATGTCATAACCCAGGTTACACCAGCCAACAAGGGAGGGCCACACAGTGGACCAACCCAAAGCCAATGTGATGCTGGGATAAGTTGCGTTTCCTGCGTCTGAGTTAGCTAGTGAGTTAAGGATATAAACATAATGACAATCCATGTGTTTAGCTACTTTCAAGACCAACGCAAAAAAAAAAAAAAAAAATAGTACTCACCCGAGGCTGCAGTGGATACCAGTTCATCTGTTTATAACTCCAATCCCAAGATCCCAAATTAACTTCCACTTCACCAAGAAAACTGTTTCGCCCAAGGACATCATTGTGCCAGACAGAAAGGTTTAGCGTTTGACTCACAAGAGCCTGTTTGCTAATTTTGTACTTTAAAAAAAAAAAAAAAAAATTGGATAGAAATAAAATTTGAGAATCTCCCTTCTGGACAACCTAGATACTGCTAGAGTAGTCTAGGTCAGGTGGGTAACTTTACATAAAGTCTACAAGCTATCTAGAAATTAAAAAAAAAAAAAAGACTTCTTGTTTTTATCATTCTGAAGCCTTCGGATCAAGCCAATGACTGCCTTTTATTAGAAATCAGAATACAGCAAGTGGGCATTAGCTCTCCGAGTTAGCGCAAAATTCAAGCTTTTGATTGGTTATTCAGAATTTAATTGCCTGACTGAACATTGAACTGCTGAAGAGGAAGTAAACTTAAAGATGTTAATTACAAAATTGTATACATTAGTGTACGATATATAAATCATGCATTTAACAGTGACAAATAGAGAAGACTACTGGTGACTAAGTAACTGTTCCTTTAAGTAATCTCAGACTCTCATACTGTATATACAGTAGGAAGTACATGTCCTTTAAATGTTACAGGAATTTTCCTCCCTTAAAATTTAAAGGGTAAAGTGCTTGGAAAAGGAAAAAGGATGATATAAAATAAGTATATACCCGTAAGACATCATTGTACACTGGATTCAAGGTCTTTTTCTTCACAGTGGTTTTCCTTTTGCCCATTTTAGATTTTTCTGGAAGCAAATAAGCTTTCACATATCTGGGAAAAAATGCAAAAACACAATGTATTTACGGTATGCATGCACAAATGAGGAGGGCGCTAAGATTTTTAAGTTTAAAGATGGCAGCCCCCTCCCTGTCTAAATGAGTTAATTAAGCTATTCATGGGCTGGCTGGCATTTAACATTCTGAAATAATTCACACATAGCCTCAAGAAAGATGGCAGATCGGAGCATACTGGTGGCAGCCATCTTTCTTGAGGCTATTGAGGTGGGGTGATTCGAATACATTGGGATTTTATTTATGTGCATTTAAATGTATGAATGGACATGCTAGCACAGCAACAGACTAAGCAGGATAGGAACAGCAGCTGACATTTAAAGCCCTACACTTACGGATCAGAACGTTGCTTCTTAACATCGGCTACGGCCAGATCTTTGCACTGGCTGACATAAACGTGAAACTCTTGCAGGTCATTGACATAATCTAATGCAAACTGAATATTGCCCTTTATGTCCACATTGCCAAAATCCCCACTGTAGATGCTCATAACACTTCCACTCACCTAAAATAAAAAGAGACAATTCCAAAATTAAAAAAAGGTAACATCTCCAATAGGATACCTTCATAAAAGGAGAACAATGGCAATAGGCAAGCTTTAAGGTGAGAAAAAGACTAGATTTATAAGCTTTAAGGTGCTCTGTAATTAAACTTCCCAATAGATTTTAGCAGAAAATATATTTATGTTTAGCATTTTTTTTTTTTAACCAGAATTTGTGAAGCTTAACCAAAGCCACTGTAGATTTTGCAAAAGGCAACTCATTTTCTTAAAATAAAAAAGTCAAAATGAAAAAAGGAATGAAAACAGATCGTCAGGGGGCCTGGAGATCTGGCATTTGTTAGGGAACCAACAAAATCTTCCCATCTGCTGTGCAAGGCTCAGGCCCTTGCAATTTGCCCATAGTGACCTGTGGTCAGTCCTCTAAAGGGTTCTAAAAGCAGGAAAACACTTTTCTCACCTTCATACATTAAAGAACCATTAAAACCATGGTTCCTTAGCACTGGTAAAATATCATTTTTGAAGTTAAATCCCTGATTTGTATTACTTTGAAACATTTAAAGGGGAATTCATCAACAGGAGTAATTGTTTACAGAGGTCTAGTAACCCATAGCAACCAATCAGCAGTCCACATTCTGTGGTATAAGGAAGCAAGGATAATTTAAAAATAAATAAATAAAATTTAAAAAAAAAAAAAAAAAAAAAAAAAAAAAAAAATCAACTTCTGATCGGTTTCTATAGGTTACTAAACCTCTGTAAAGTTTGCCCCTGTTGACCAATTCTCCTATTTCCTTGTGGCTGCAGCCATCTTTTTGCTTAAGTAAACAAAACCCACACCTAGTTGACCAATGGAAATAGAGAATTAGAAATTAAATACATGGTCATCAAGTGTGCCAGGCCAATCTAAAAAGCCATTTTCTGGTTATGTATAATTATCCGTTCAGTCGCAGCCGACTCTCCGTCACTTCATGGATCATCGTTCTCCACGCCTTTCTGTCTTTCACTCCTTCCTTCAATTCCTCAATTGGCATATTCACCGTTATCATGATTATGCCGAGCCATCTTATTCTTTGGCAGTCTCTTCTCCTTTTTCCACTGACTTTTCCGAGCATCACTGATGTTTCAAGGAATTAGCGCACATCACATGGCCAAAATATGAGAGTTGTTGTTTGGTAATTTTGCCCTCTAATGATGTTTTGGTTTGATGTAGTCCAAGACTGCCTTTTTCATCATCAAGGCAGTTCAAAGTATCCTTAGCATTCCTCTCCAGCACCATAATTAAAAAACATCGACTTTTCTCCTCTCAGCTTTCCTAAGAGTCCAGCTTTCGCAACCGTACATCATTATAGGGAAGACTATTGCACTGACCACTCTGCCTTTTGTTTCAACACTAATATCCTTGCTCTTCCATATATTTTCCATTCCCTGCACTGTAATCCTGCCAAGCATGATTCACCTCTTGATCTCAGGTGTCAATTCTCCGCTGCGGTCAATTTTAGCTCCAAAGAAAATGAAATCTTGAACAGGTTTGATTACCTTGTTGTTGATTTGTATATTCACTGTACCATTAACTGCTGTTGTCATAACTTGCGTTTTTGAGGTTCAAGTACAGTCCCATTCATTCGCTTTCTTTTTGCACTCATTGGACGAGGTAGCTGAAGTCTTTTTCGCTCTCAGCGAGCAGAGTTGTATCATCCGCATATTGAAGGTTGTTGATGTTTCTGCCACTGAATTTGACTCTAATTTTAGATTCATCCAAATATCATCGCCTCATGATCATTTCTGCGTATAGGTTTAACAGAGTTGGCGATAGGATGCAGCCTTGTCGAACTCCTTTCCCGATTTCAAACCACTCCGTATTCCCACAGGCTGTCCTGACTGTTGCTTCTTGGTTATTGTAAAGTGATCTTATGAGTTGCTCGATGTGTTCAGGGACACCCATTTGTTTCAGGCACTTCCATAGCTGTTAATGCTCAATGCAGTTGAATGCTTTACTGTAGTCAATGAAACACATACATGTCCTTTTTATATTCCCATGTCTTCTCCATGATCCAGAGCAGGTTCACAATTTGATCTCTAGTGCCGCATCCCTTGCGGAAACCATCTTGGATTTCCGGCGGTTCCTGTTCAACAATCTTCTAGATGCGTTTCTGACCACACTTCAGAAGGATTTTTACTTGTGTGAGATATGAGGGCAATGGTATGATAGTTGGAAAATTCTTGCATATCGCCTTTTTCTGGAATAGTGACAAAAACTAATCTTGTCCAGTTTTTAGGCCATGTTTTGGTGGACTAGATCTTTTGACAATGTTCGGTTAAGATCCTGATCAGCACTGGTTTTAATAAATAGTTTAGCTGGTAGATGACAGATACCCAAAGCTTTCCTGTTTGGTAATTGTTTGTTTCAGGGCCCATGAGACTTCTTCCTCAAGAATGGACGGTTCTTCTTCGGCCTGGTGTTCTTGTTCCAATGATTTGCCTGTTCGATGGCCGGAGTACAGCTCTTCTCTATATTCTCACCACCTTTGCCTGATTTGATCTTTGTCTTGTAATAACTTTCCATCCTGGTCTTTGATGGTGACTGCTTGGCGTGGTACAAATGGTACCCTGGTCTGCTTCACATGGTTGAAGAGAGCTCGAGTATGACCTTGCTTGTTAGCTTCTTCTAATTTAGCGCCTTGATTGTGCTAGTAATGTTTCTTGTCTGGCTTCCCTCTGAAGTTATGCATTTGACCATCTGAATTCAGTGTTGTTTCCAGCAGCTTTGGCTTCTTGGCGCTTGTTGACGATTCTGAGTGATTCGTCTGATAACCATTGAGGTTATTTCCTGGTGTTTTTTTCCTTTTTTTTTTTTCCTCTCAAAGTTCATCTGGGTCTTTTCCAATGGTTCTGAGCAGTTTGAATCTGTTCTTGACTTCAACGGTATAACATGGAGGGATGTGGTCTGTACCGAAGAGACATGTTGCTGTAGACTGTTTCTAAAACAGAGTTTGATTTTTTTGCAACTAGGAGTTGGTGAACAGAGCCGCAATCTGCTCCAGGATAAGCTTTTATGATCAATATTGAGCTTTTCCCATCGCTGTTGACACAGGAAGTAGTCTATTTGATTTTGATTCATTCGTTTAGTGCCATCCATGTGTATAAATGACTCATTGGTTGATCAAACCATGTTTTCATGATTGATAGGCGGTTTTCTGTGCACCATTGGACCAGAAGATTGTCTGCATCATTCTGTTCCCCCAGGCTGATTATGCCAACGACTGGTAGATCTTCTCTGGAACTGACTTTTGCATTAAAGTCACTGGCTACGAGAATGACGTCCTTAGTGGGGGTCTGATTGATCGCTGGTTGTAGATTAGAGAAGAATTCTGGTTATACTGGTCCTTAAAAAGTCTGAACCTCCCAAAATCATATATTTCTGCCTTTTCCTGGACTAGAAGAGGTTTGACTCTCAGTGGCTATGGTGGAAAGGGAACACCGGATACAAATAGTAAAGATTTGATCCCCCTACACAGTTAGGTGCTCACCTTTCATCTAACACAAACTATAAAATGTGTTCTTTGTTTGGAATCGGTGATGGCTGACAAAGACCAAAACAATTGTGTCTAGTTCATTCTTTGAATACATTTAGCTTGTTAAATATGGTTAGATACAACATATAAACAGTTAGTGCCGTGTACACAGGACAGGATGAGTGGAAACAGTGTATTACGGTAGTTAAAAGGTTTACATACAGAGGATAAGGAGGCCATGCCGGAGGAGCCGCTAAGATTGGTTAGAGAACTGGGGCTCTTCTTGTGTCTGCCAAGCTGAAAACTGTTTTCTGATGCTGAGTCTGTCTCTCTGCCAGTCTACAAGACATTATACACATAGATCATTCTACATGTTAATACATATAAAAGGTAGTATTACATACAAAACTATGTTAAATACAAAAAACATTGCTACTATAATGTGATGCATTTTTTAAGCTCGGAATGTGCGCAGTAAGTCCCATTTATAAAGCACTGTGACAGACTTGCATGTGGACTACTCCTGAAATTTAGTATCAGTGTTTAAAGGGTAAGTGAACCATGCTTTCAAACAGAGTAATACAATCCATTCACGTATTCCCAAAATTCTTTTTTGCATATTTGAGTTTCAGTTTTAAAAGGGGTGCTGCTCTATTTCTTTGTTAATATAGACATTCAGCAAATGTTTTCTTAAACTGCAGACTTTAAAGAGACACTATAATCTAGTGATCAAAAACTTCCAGTTTGCTGCTGGTCCGTGTGCCCCTTGGTAATTGGTAATTGCATGGTGGTGATGTGTGCACAAGAAGCACGTCACCATCATTCAGGCCGGCAACACTTGTTGCCCCAATACCAGCCCTACGCTGTGAGCTTCGCATTCAGTTTATAAGAGAACCAGAATGCAAGAATAGATTTTTAATTTGAAGATTTTATTTGCTTTTCAGAAAATTCTGTATTGACCTATGTAAAGTAGTAATGACCCAAACATTCTAATGAGATTATGGGCATAAAGAGAGACCCAGTCTGGGTAAAGCACAATGTATTATCATTTTGCTTGTTTTTTTTCCTCTAACCTTATGTAACAAGTGATAAAATATGTTGATACCCCCTTAATGTGCAACAGTGTAACTGGGTGCGATAGGATCAAGCTCAACACCCCCTCTCCCTCTTTCTCCCTTTGATATGAATTTTCACCTCCTATTACTTATTTTTATTGTATTCTATTTATATATGGTATCTGCACTTGCACTTTTCTTGCATTTGCACTTTACTTTTGCCTACTGGTTCTAGTAATTTATATTCCTTTCCCCATTGTCATATACGCTGGAGAGATGAGAAACGTAATTTCAATACTTGTATGTGCTCATATACATATGTAGAATTGACAAATATCTAATTATACAATGCAACTGTGAAAATTGATTTGGATCTTTAAAAAATATCAGAATCAAGAACTCACAAAGTAAAACCCACTATATGTGAAGAAGCAATTTTCTCTTTTGTTTCATATAAAACCCTTACAGTTCAGGAACGCTGCCAATTGTATGCCATAAACATTCCTTGTGTAATTATATACATGACTGGACATGTTTTTATAATCCATTATAAGGAAGCAGTGAAAGTGC
The DNA here is from genome assembly GCA_019650415.1 of Pipa parva. Taxonomy (NCBI): domain Eukaryota; kingdom Metazoa; phylum Chordata; class Amphibia; order Anura; family Pipidae; genus Pipa; species Pipa parva. Next base: position 18,233 of record WMED01000148.1, read on the forward strand.
TTTTGCTAAGATTACCATTTGCTTTCACAGAGGTAAACAGTAGCGATGATAAAGAATGTTCTCTAAACACAAAATATGTCCTAGGGGTAGGTATAAGATAAATCCTCTTTCAAATCAGGTGTACTTACCCTTTAATGCACCTTATATATGTGTGTATGTATGTATGTGTGTGTGAGTAAACAAGTTACAGAGTAACAAGTAACTGTACAGTTAAATATCTAGCAATCATTATATTGCATATATATGTATTTATCCTTTACATTATCAGACTTGCCTCATCATTGAGAAAGGCCGGCACAGACTGACTCAGGCGTTTCAATTTCTCTGGGTCAGAAAACTGATTCCTATCCGACGATGCACTATCTGGAACTAAGCAATGACAGAATGTTCCATAAATAAACCCCCAAAAAATTTTACTTTATAAAATTTAGACCCCATGCAACCAATACGGATTTTCCACACTGGTATCAAGTCAAAAGGAAAAATAATTTTTGTTTTAAAAAAAAAAAAAAAAAAGCATAACTATGAACGCGCCATAGTTTGTTTTTTGTCCTTGTTTTACAAGCACAAATATAAATTTATTCCTTTCATTAAAGTAGTTCAGTTAAAGATTCTATTTTCTTTCTTTGCACAGCTATTGTCATTTAAAAAGAAGAAGCTGGAATTTATATCCCTTCATTACACAAACAAAATTTGTATCATAGTTTTTTGGACTTTCAAATATTTATCAAAATGCTTTTTAAAGCAGCGACTCCGGTTTTTCCGCTGTTTTAGACAGGAAGGCAGAGTTTGTTTAATGAGGGAATATGTTGTTGCAAGTTGTACAGCAAGCAAACATTTTCTAAACACAAAAAAAAAATGCTATTTGTGAAAACAATTTAACTTCATTTAGAAAAAAAGTGGAAACATTAGTGCATTGGTATGGTTTAATTTTGAGTTATTTTTATCTGCATATTTATCTATAAACACACATCGGCACATAGGTGCGATTTCGCCAGATAAAGACAGTCGCTATAGGCTGCTACTGTCACAGTCGCGTCTTTATAAAGAAAATATGGGTCACAGTCCCAACTTTATTAAGGGAAAATTGTCACAATCTTAACTTTAAAAATTGTTGCGACTTTACAATGGGGAAATTGTAGCGGATTTGCTATGGGAATCCGCTGTTTGAGAATTCGACAGTCGAATTCGCACCTTAGTGAATAACCCCCAAATGTCTAGGGGGTTGGGTGCCTTCACAGTGCTCCATGGTTTCTCCCTACCCTGCATTGTAACAAAGCCGAAGAGCATTGCTACTTCTATCAAGAAGTTGCGTAGCCACAAAGAAAAATTAATGACGCACATAATTCTTAAAAGAGTCAGAAGACAAACTGCCCCTAATGTTCTCCAGTGAGTAATATGGTCTGATCAATAGTAGGGGTTAATGATTGTGAGATAATGCAGGCAGCTCTCTCTAATAGGGTACTATTATTATTATTTACCAGTTTATCTAAACAAAGATGTTCCTGGTGACCAACTTGTGTTTTGTCACATCCCAATCCAACATTATCGCCCTAAACCAGAGGCAAATGAACTACACATGGAATGTGATACATCTTACGAAGGGCTTTAAAACAGCATTATAAAATGCTATAATATTCTATTTACTGGCCTCAATAGTTTCTTTAAAGGATAAGTAATACTAAAAAAAGTAAAAATCATTCAGTATTATTGTAAATTTTTTTCTATGAAAGTCCATAGTAAAGTTTTACCAATATCCTATTGCATAAGGGACATTTTCATCTTTTGATATTATAGATTATATATATATATATACACACACACACACACACACACACACACACACACACACACACATATAGATAAAATCAGAATGAAAATATCGATTTACCTTCTTCATAAACATCTACATGTTCCTCTGGAACTGTACCTTTAACTTGGTCTGTTTTTGGAAGAACAGAAAGATTAAACAATACAAGACAAGATGTTCTGGTTGAAGTTGAAGCCATAGGTTTTGGAACCCAAGAGAACTGGTTAGTAGATTAGGAGATTGTACTAGATTTTTGGTTTTTTAAGTTTTAGTGGAGGAATTGCAACTTGAAAGCTTAATGGAAGTTAAAATGAAAAATGCCAAATAAACCAAAATGGGAAAAATAAATGAAACCTGCCTGTAGTCCATTGTTTTCCAAGGAGCCTCCTGCCTTAATGTGGAGAATTCTACTTTTTAACGTGATTTATGCACATTTATGGACTGTGAAAAGGGGAAGTTAATTTTTTACTTTTAATTGTATAAATTGTATTGCACACTTTATTAGTCATGTTTCTTTTCACTGTGATCTTCTTGAAATCTTCTTGAAGGGTCTATGTATTATTTTTAATTTTTCACTTATTCCCAACATCTTCATTTGTTTTTGAGTTCACATTATTTCCATTTGTTTAAATCTGCCTGTACTTTATCCTTTTGTATCTAGGAAATATTTTTATTTTATTTTCATATTAGGGTGACCAACGGGTGCAGTTTCATAGATCATTTTCTCACAAATATTCCAACTTAAAAGAACAGTTTAGTCACAGTTATTAGTTTGTCCCTTATGAAATAAATTTTTGTAGTTTTTAGTCTATAGGTATTTTCATCTACTCTCAGTTTACAGACAGTTTCTTATAGAAGCCCCTCCTCTTTCACCTACTTCCTCTTCAGCAGTTCAGTTTGTAAACTGAGAATTTATTAACCAATCAGAAGCTGCTGCCCACATGCTTGTGGATTGGTTGAGTAGAGTTCTCAAGCCTGTGGATCAAATCAGTGGCCTGACCTTCCAAACTGATCAGCTAAAAAGGAAGCAGGTGGGAGAGGATGGGTTCTGTATTAAAGGGACTCTAAATTAAATATTACAAAAAAAAACAAAAAAAACACAATATTCCTTTAACTGAAACTGATTAATTAAGAATCTTATAATATTCCTCCTATAAACACAGATCTCTAGTTATGCTTTATGATGGTTCACTCATTTATAGTTAATATGTTAGGTTGATCACAGCTCCTTTGTCTCAGAACTTAATGTTTTCATTACTGCAAGCTATTTATTACAGAGGTTAATATCTAAAACCCATGCCAAGGAATACTGGAAATTTTGAAGGGACACTGAAGTCTGACTATAAAAGTTCTTTCTATTTATTGGCTATCTAGTATTAAGTATAATTGCCAAAAAAAAAAGTTAACAATTTTGCAGAATAATCAACCATAGCAAGTGAAGAAAAAACAAGCTTTTGGAAAAAAAGTTTTCAGCGAATCCTAGCTTCTCATCCCTTAGTCAAGGGCTCAGCTCACTAACTGAGCATGCTTCCACTCTCCTGAAACTAATTAAAATTCATTTTCAATTACTTCAGGTAACATAGTGCCAGGCAGCTCTGAGAGACTTTGAAACTGGAGAAAAGCAGCCTAAAACAACTCAGAGTCAAAAGCTGATTAGTAATCCAAATGCTGCACAGAATTAACAGCATGCACATAGATAACAGGAGGAGGGGCTAAGATAAGCCAAGAACCTCTGCTCCAAGTGCTTGTTTTTGCTTCTATAGTTGTGGATTATTCTGCAAAATTGGTAAAACTAAAACTGTCATTTTAAACACTTTTTGTACTTAATACTAGGTGGCCAATAAATAGAAAGCTCTTTTTTTCACGGACTTTAGTGTCCCTTTAAGCTCAGCATTCATAAGTGTTTACACCCAAATAAAATTCCTTACTTCTTTTAGGTTAAAGGATACTGTTTGCTGTGGGATAGTTGTGCATCACAGCAAACCCCCTAGAGGCAGCTTCTCATTCTCATTACTACTATGAATGAGGTGCTCATAACTTAAAACTTTGATTTCCCAAACCATCCAATTCAAGTCAATTTCCCCATTACATGTAAGCGAGAGGAAAGCTTTTCAAGAATTTGTTTTGGCAGAAAAACGTCCACCAGCAAAATGTTCCTATATTAACCTTCGAAAATGGTGGCGTATTCAGAATCAGAATTGTTGCAGTCAATGGCCTTAGCCCTCATTTTTTGTAAATAGAATTAAAATCCCTTTATTTTGATTCATCTTTTGGGTTTTTTTTGGTTGTCAGGTTTCCCAGCAACCTCAAAATCAGAGTGTTGAATTTTCCTTCTTTTACAGTCTACACCTAACTCAACACCTGGGTTTCTAGGTTATTGGAGCCTGGCAACCAGTAGATCATTTCTATAGGAACCAGAAAAGTTCTGTAAAATTTAAATAAAATTAAAAAAACCGCTGCAAAGAGTCTTTGAATGGATATGGCTAGAGTACAGATTACGGCGGTATTCTGTACGGCGGGGCAGCGGTCACCTCAGAGACCCTATTACTGCCATATCAATGGGACCCCTACTGTTACACCCCGCTAGGGGGAATAGGCAATGCAACTAAATCTACGGAGTCTAACAAACAAAGCTAACTAAGTCTATGGAGAATACATTACCAACAGTAATCAGTATTATACAAATATCATCTATTGCACTAACATGAATTATTCTGTGTGCAATGAGCTACATCCTCATAGATCATAGTTTATGAAAGGGAAATTATTGACAGCAAATCTTACTTATGGGCTTTATTTACCCTTAGGGCAAAGCTACATTAGGATATATAGGCAAGAACACTTACCCGTTTACTTGTAACTATAACTGCCACCATAGAAACTTTCAACATACAAAGTTTCAATCATTGTTCTTAAACTGTCTATGAGGTCTGTAAATTAAAGATGGATAATCAGGCTCCCAGCCTTAAGCATATGAATGACTAAACACTACTTCAATATTGCCCATAGGTATGGAACAGATAATGACTGGGAACGTTACCGCTTACTTGATCTTTCCAACTAGCTGAACATTTTGTGTGAAACACATCTGGTATACTATATGTTCGAGGGGTACACGTCACCCAAGACAAAAGGGATTTTTTAGGCTGACCCTATGCAATGTTTTTAGTTGAGAAAGCTTATTATAAAAATTAAAAATATGACCCTTTCTGCTGATCTTAAATTTTTCTTTCAATATTTTAAAGTTTTTCAACAGCTGGATTAATGATAGTTTAACCATTCCATTTTCTGTAATTAATCGCATTTAAAAAAAAAAAAAAAAAAAAAAATTACCATTTTGTATGTAATTTTAAACCAAAGTCAATTCCATTGCTTGGTTTGCTCAAATCAGTCATATTTATGTCCGCAACGAGAGATAAAAGGAAATGGTTAGCCATGTATAGACATGCATACTTAAATGATATATTTGACATTTTCGCAGTCATCAATGAATACGTTCACTGACGGATACCCCAAAATGGAATTGAAATGTTTAGAACATTTGCAAAAATGTTGCAAAGCATTAAATAAATTCAGCTAGCTATGATAGCCTTTATTTTTTCTACTTTCTGTTGTGAATTTGTATTTAAAAGTTCAAGAGTCTTAACTCAAATAATTAGAAAATGTGTATATATTGGCTTTTCAGTTCATTCAGAGCATGTGAAGGGACTGTATGTGTATCATTAATTTAGTACTTTCTCCTACACGTCTGCAAAATTCATTCCACGTAAGAAGTGGAACAAT
>WMED01000148.1:31024-42616 GCA_019650415.1 Pipa parva
GGGGGGGGGGGGGGGGGTATTGCCTAGGGCACCAATAGGGCCAGGGCCGCCTCTGCATTCATAGTAACCTAAAATAGACTTCACCAGATAAACCAGAGAAATCAAAATCTGCTCAACATTATTTCACCCAAAACGAGCAAGTTTAAAAATTTCCACAATAATTACTTTAGTGCTTTCTAGCTATTCCAATGAAGATTCTGTGTAGTAAGTCATTAAAAGAACAGTCCATTAATCATTGTCAAATGGATGAATTTATAACATAGATTAGAATTTCCTTAATATTTCAATTCCAGCCAAGGTCAGACTAAAGCTCCTCCTCCTCCTCTCTCTGACTTACAGACTTTTCAGAAGTTGAGTTTGAAATCTTAGGTCAGGGAATTGATAAATCTGAATAACCAGTCAGCAGCAGGTCTGCGAAGGTACACATAGGAAAGGTTCTGAGTAACCAATCAGAATCCTGCTTGTGGGCAATCTCAGCGCACTGCTGTCCACCTGCTTCTCTAGGATTGTTTTTTTTTTTTTCAGAATGGTCATAAGATTCCAAACTGAAGAGGAAGTAGAAGGGTGTGGGGTGGGAGTATTTTAAATGAATGAAAATAAGTAAGTCATTCATCTTGTAAAAAATAAAAAATCATTTAACTGCTGGAGACTGAACGGTTTCCGTAAGAAGCAGACAGGGCTAAAATTTTAAATCTAGGGCAACAGAGACCAATTTTACTCTGCATTTTTTTTTTTTTTTAAACAAAACATCAGGTGACAAAAAGTGACTCAAATTGTTTTGCGCTTTTAACACTGCCATCACCGCTTTTGCATGTCCATTTATAAAGACACCACTAACCCATCACCAATACACTGTTCTATTTACATTAATAATCATAGCTCCTCTTGTCAAGCATGCTGAAATCTATAGACATTACAACACCACTAGCCCGCCACCTGCCAGTCCATTATATTTACATTAGTAATCCTGCCATCTTTACTCAAAGCAAAGTCTACCAAGACAGGTTATAGAAAGGTCTATAGCAGTGGTTCTCAACCTGTGGGTCGCGACCCCGGTAGGGGTCGCATGGCCATCCCACAGGGGTCAAGAACTACTGCGGCACCCGGAAGCACCAGAAGGACCATTCTTATAAGGGTTCCTGCGGGGTGACGTTGGCCGAAAACGTCACCATGGGACATGCGTATGTGATGACGTTTCGCCCGCGATGCACAGTGACGTCAGCGCCGGGGGTCGCGGCATAGAAAAGGTTGAGAACCGCTGGTCTATAGGAAGACTTTTTAATAAAAACAGGAAAATAGCTTGAAACAGAAATAGCCCAGTAAAAGAATTTTCACCAAGTACTGATGCACCATAAGAAGGTTAAATTAATTTTCTGCAGTGGGAAAAAAAAAAAAAAAAAAAAAATTCTTCGTCTCACATTTTCCATTTACGAAAATGTCATTTTGTACAATTTTTCACTGTGTGAAAACTATCAGTACAGGACGGAAATTGTTTTATATAGCGGTAGTTATGACATTTAAATTGGGCAAAATTTATTAAAAGCGATCATATCGATATCGCGATAATATCACAATATCGAATTTCGGCCAAACCATTGTTTTCAATGGCAGAAGGGCTGAAAAATTCGATATCTGTAAGATTTTGATATCGAGATATTGATATTACCAATATTCGTTCGATATTGCGATTTTGGTAACTTTACCGATTTTAATCAATTTCGCCCTATTAGTTTTACTACTTGCTATCGTTCAGCATTACAGCAAGAAAGCATCAAATGCTATCCCTAGTGTGGCCCCTCGATGGAATTTTCAATAGTTTATTTTGAATATAACACAGGGCAAAATTCACCAGTGTGGCCTTGATCTTAGGGTTGGGTTGAATCTACACCTCTGCAATATAAAAGTAACTTTACTAAAGTGGAATGGTGGGAAAGGACACAGTTTGTAAGAAAGTCAGACAGTTTGAAATACAACCATAAATATATAGTCATGGAAAGTAATAGGGCCAGTTTTCCCAGTTTACAATCAGGAAAAGGAAGCTGTTGTCAACAGTGGAGAACATAAGTTTAATGATTTAATTTAGACATGTTGCGCATGCCTTTCTATCAATTAATCCATTTTATAATTAATAAGATAATATAAAAAGGATTATAAAATGGTAGACAAATGTTGAAAACTGCTCTATACATGTACTGGTAAATGCTTGTGAGTTTACATGCAGTTACAAGAGAGTTCAATGTCTGTACGATAATAGACTAATTTGGATTGTCCACATTGGTGGAAGGAAGACAAGGGCCATTAAAAACACCTAGAAATATACTTTGCTTGCACAGTTTAAGACTGATTGTTAAGGAGTCATTTCTGCTGCTGTTTTTTTCCCCCAGAGATAGTTCATTGGAGAGTAAGTGAAATTGCAGCTGTTTAAAGTATAATTGTGATATCACAATACCATGAGCAGTGCTCACAGGTGCACCAGGGTGACTATTCATCTGGGAAAGAACTGGTGATCTTGATCATCTTAAATCAAAAACAAAAAAACACAAGTGCCAATTGGGCAAATCAGTAGAGCTCCTCATACTGGAGTTGCGTTGCTAAATACTTACAGGTGCTTAATTATCTTTTCTATTAAATATGGACCAAGGTCCCTAAATTGTGATTCTCCAGCTTTTCCGTAATTCACCCTCCACCATTCATTAATCTAGTGGAATACTGCACAATTAAAGATAAGCATCCAGCTCATAACGAATGATTGTAGCTAAATACAGAATATAGTGTTCATGCCTATGAGTAAGGGGGACATATCCCACCAAAATGTGTCATGCAGCTTAGCAATTGTCTAGCCATCCAGCTTTACCATGACTGTATATAATATTGATTGGAATAAAATACTGGATATTTATAAGAGAATTTACTTCCTTCTACATTTATTATACAGGGAATAGTATTTCCTATAGTCCTGACCAGGATTATTATTATTTTAGGGGAAGTGGAAATATGGCAGCAATTTGATTGGTTCTGGGTAGCCATATTATCATGCCTAGAACCAGACCTAATTGGAGCAGCCAATTAATACCACCTTCCTTCCACCGGAAGTACTGCTTTCGTAAAAACTAAGTTTGAAACCTGTTTACCGTATGTTCAGTATTGTTTTAAAGACCTGCCATTTTATAGACTGTAAATTGGTCCCATTCTCCAACAAGCTAGCCAATTTTGATCGGAGAATATAAATAAAATAAAAATGAATGCTCACTTAGTAAATTGCCAGAACCTCCTGCAAAAGTACCAGTCTCCTTGGAATCAGATTTTTTATCCAAAAGTACAGAATATAGATCCTTTGGCTCGCTTTCAGCAGGATACTCTAGTTTGTTTGCTTCAGGTAATGTTTCATTTAGAGATTCTGCTGGATCATCATTAACTGTTGGTACAGATTCAACACTGGAGTACACTTTTTTGGAAATAAAGATTTCTCTACTTGGCACTTTAGTGACTTGGACATCATCTGCTTGGCTTTCTGACTCCTCCACAATCCTGTTCCATTTTGTCACATTTTTCTCATCTTCTATAGGCTGAGTGGAATCCAAATCTAATGCAGAGAAAGCTTCGCTGCTTGATACATTTTCTCCATCAAAACCATTTTCTGCAGTACTAACTAAGGTTTCCAGTGACTCATTCAGCGGCATACTCCTATACATATTCTTATCCAACATGGAAGATGTGCTGTCTTGTGTTGCCTCTTTACCACCACCAAAGGTCCTAGGAATTACATTAGTGCTTTCAAAATTTGCTACTTTGGCATGACTACGACTTGGAGTATTTTCATCAGGCTTTTTGGAGCTTTCAGTATTCCAGAATGAACGTAAATTCTGAAAAGAAGATGGGTTAGATTTTGGTTCCATTTTGCTGTCACTTATTCTGTCTTTTAAAGACATGACCTTAAAGTTTGGAGAGAGTGGCAATTCCGCTTCTCTTTTTTTAGGACTCCCATAAGGTATAATTTCATAGCTTGTATTATGTCCGACTGATGAAGGGCTATTAATAATTGAACTTGTTGGAGAATACAAGTTGGCCTTAACTACATTGGCTTTGGTACCATCTAATTCTGAGATTTCAGTATTTAAGTCATCTGCTCTATTTTGTTTAAAACCATCTGTGGTATATGGTGGTATAGAGGATTCCACTTTAAACTCCTCCCTAAATGTTTTAGTTGGTAGTGTAGCAGTATCTTCAAGTTCACATGCTTCTTCATCATCAAAACCAGTGAAGGGTGAAGTAGACTCTTGTCCTTGGTAATCATCATGTTCTACCGAGCTTAGAATAGTGTTGGTATTGCTTGCAACAGCAGAATCATGCTCTTCATCATATCTTTCCAAAGCAACTTTGAAGGAAGGTTCATATTCTGAAACATTTTTAGGCGCAATTTCTTTCATATAATCAAAATCGGCATTGGAATTATTTGGTGAATACAATGCATTGTCTGCATATTTCATTTTATTTCTTGGAACAATGGGACTCCTTGTAGTTTCTTCAAAATATTTGGAATCCTGACCTGACAAAATTTCACTGGGAGAACTACAGCCCTCCGTGACATTCTCCTCAGCAGAAGACAGAGTTTCTGTTCCATCTCTAGGAATAAGAGACATCTGCATAACACGTTCATAAAAGATTTTGTTATCTGGTTTTGCTATGAGAGGGGGAGTTTCCATTTCCAGATTGTTCTCAACAGTGTAAGTATATGGATCAGTGTTTTTGCTTTCAATCTGTTTATCACTATTCCAGTCAGGTTCCTTGTATTGAGAGGGCTTGCTATGTTCAGTGGAAGTGATCTGGTCATCAGCATCATCAGAATGGAGAGATTGTACCATATGATCTACTAGTTTTTTCAGTGTGCTCTCATAATCTTCAGCATGTGATCTTTGAGTAGACTCGTCATTGATTTGAGAATAGTGCACCATATGATCTACTAGTTTTTCCAGTGTGTTCTCATAATCTTCAGCATGTGATCTTTGAGTAGACTCATCATTGTTATGATAATAGTGTACCATATGATCTACTAGTTTTTCCAGTGTACTCTCATAATCTTGAGGATGTGATTTTTGAGTAGACACAGGCTTTTGCAAACTTTCTTTAATATCCTCAACATACATTTGTTTTTCAATTGAATCGATTTGCTCCTCCTCTGGGTCCATTTGTTCATCACTTAGCATAGAAGGGGTTTGAGCAAGCCATGAGGCTACTTTATGAGAGACTAATTCTTCCTCAGAGAGACTTTCATAACTTCTCTGAGGTAGAAGAGCATCTGGAGTAGTCTGACTAGGGCCTCTGTATTGGATACCAATATTAAGGGGTTTGCTGCTATTAATGGACTCATTAGGAAACATGCTTGAGGACAATACTGTATCATAGTTTGGCATGTTTTTATCCTCTGTGCTCCAAATGGTTCTTATAGTCTGAGACTCAGCTGGGTTAGACATCTGTTTCTTGGGGCTTTCATTGATCCTCTCTTTTTCTAAACTTACATTTGCATAACCCTTATCCTCAAACACATAGGGTTTATTTACATTTTGGTTTACTTGAGAATACAAGTTGGTTGTTCTTCCATCCATTAAATGATCATCTTCAAGGGGAACACATTGAGTGATTTCAGGGTTATATCTATTTTCATCTTTGTTTTTTTCAGATACGTAAGCAGAATCTGTTTGAAGCAAATTTTCATGAAGATAATCTATTAATGAGTATTCTTTATCATAACCTTCAGGAGAAATCTTGGCAATATCTATTTGTGCATAGGCTGGTTGCTCAGTATTTTGGTCTATGGTGCCAGAGTCCTTCAAAGTTTCTATATTTGTTGTGAATGGTTTTCTCCATTTTGTAAAATGAGCAGTGGGATCAACATCGTCATATCCAGCATCAAACATAACCTCTTTATTATCAGCGCTAACTGAATTGTTTTCCAGGTTTAAAGACTCTTCATTGCTGGGAATCTTTTCCTGCTGCATTAAGTTAGGAGGAAACACGGCTTGAAAGTTAATTTTCCCACTGCCACAACTGCTGTTCCCAAACACCAGTGTTTGTGCTCCACTGTCATAGCTGTGAGTCTTCCATCTTTGGCCAAGGAAGCTTGGCTCCATATGAACATCTTCCATATCAATGTCTGTGGGAAAATTAACATTTAACTATTTCCAGGTGATTCATAAGTAAAAACTTAATTCAAAGCGTTTGTGCAACTATTATAAGTACTGATAATTTCATGGGGAAAAAATAAAAAACAAAAAACACTGTTAAAGAACTTACAACTACATGAACAATAACTTATCAAAACCTTTCCAGCCTTAGAAGTAATGTAACAATATATATTTTCATTGCAAGCAAATCAAAAATAATAAACATATCAGACTTCTGTTTATTTTCTTTTCCCTTAAAATCTGTTACCTTTTGGATTTGAGTTTGTATTTTTCACTTCAGTCCAATGTTGCGTGCATGATTGTCCTTTTTGGTCAGTTTTGAAATCCTGTGCTTTCCAGATAGGAACTTCTCAACCCCCAATAATTTAAGCCAAATTTTTCCTAAATTTAAAGCTTTAGTAACCTCAACATGGCCTAGGAGTGCTTTGTGCTGGATCCAATGACTCTGAATACATTACCTTGGGTAGGATCCGAGTAAGGTGATCCTGAATCCTTTTTCACGACGGTATAGAGAGGGTCAGTGTCTACAAGACAAAAAAATACAAATTAAAAAAATATATATATATATACATATATATATACATATATATATACATACATACATACATACATACATACATACATACATACATACACATACATACATACATACATATAAACAAATATCAAAACTTTAAAATAAGTGGTAGCAGGGCCGGGCCTAGGGGTAGGTGGCTGCCTAGGGCGGGGTAGGTGGCTGCCTAGGGCAAGGCAGGAGGGGGGCACTATCTTAGTACCGGCCACCTTTCTTACCTACCTCCTCCTCGGCCCGGCTGTCACTGCTATAGCGCTACAGCGTTCCTCCATCTCCAGTAATAATGTCAGTTCCTGGCACTCACAGGAACTGACATTGCTGGGAGGAGGGAAGCTGTAGCGCTAAGTGCTAAAGCAGTGACAGCCAGGCCGAGGAGGAGGTAGGAACAGTACTAAGGTAGCGCCCCCTCCATCACAGGGTAGGGACAAGGAAGGAGGGGAAAGCACAGTGTGGGAAGGGGGTTGTGGAGCAAATAATGAAAAGGAATGCACATGCCTGTAGGGATTATACAAGGCCAAGGTGTAGCGCTTGAGGACAACATCCTAATAGGAGCGCTAGGTAGTAAGACGCCTGCATTCTGCTAGTACTTCTATGTAGAGGTGGCGATGATCTGATTCTAATCCCCTGAGCTCCCAGACTGAGCAGTGCACAGAGGATAAGAATCAGATCATCAGGCCACCACTGCATAGAAGCACTACTAGCCTACTAAGCGGTGCAGCAGGCTGAGAGTCTGAAAGTGGGATTATGCAGGTGTCATCAAGGACTGGGGGGCTAGATTTCATTATTTCGCCTAGGGCACCAAAAAACCTTGGCCTGGTCCTGAGGGGTAGAGTTCACACAACAGTAATTCAAATAACTTGCTTGTAAATATTAATGCATCATTAAATCTAGCAGACAGAAGCTATATAACTTGCAATAAAAGTGGAAAACTCTAAAAACCATTTTCCATAACTAGGATGGAACAGTCAATTCTCTTTTACTCCAGAGTATTATTACCCTCCAGGGGCAGTAGGTAAACAATGGCTATGTTCCAAAATGTACTTTTTTTTACATTTAGTGCCAAGTAAGAACAGTTGGTTGGTAGTAACACTGCCTTTCAGAAAGTCCATGATCAATATTTCGAATGACAAGAATCTTGAATCATCAAGCTCTTACACAACAATCATAAAATTAACAATCCAACATAATAAAGCTAAATTTTTAAAAGCCTTTCTGAACATTTCACAGAATTTTTGGAACGGCAAGTTAAATTTACATATCAGGGGAAAAAAAAAAAAAAAGCTATAATAATAGTAGTCTCAGAAACAGAAAAGATTTGAGTAAGTCTCACTTTGATGGCTAAATTGTCTGCAGTGATCATCTGTCAAATGTACTCACAGTCAATTATAAAAAGGTCACAATTTAATATGTCTATAAGCCACAAATTAGAATATTTCTATGTCCTGAATATACCGCTCTACATGCAGATGATTTCTCACTAATACTATTTTATCTGTGTGGAGCAGAACACACATTACTACTAATCCCAGAGTCCTGTTTGGCTGTTTAAAGTACTGCATCTTTATAACTAGTATTGACTAAAGAGATAGTAGAAAACATCAAACAGAAAAAAAAAATTAAGGAGGATTTTGTTTAATATGCATCTTAAAAGGCACCTTTTAAGGTGCAACAAAACTTTGATAATTTGTCTTCGACTAAAAATAGTTACATCTTGTTCCTATTTTATATATCCCCCATATATCAGTAAACAATATTCTAATATAGTCCCTTACCAGTCTCCAGTACCATATTTACTGCAGGCGTTGCTTCTTGAAGCATAGAATCCTCCTTGATAATGTTTAGATCTCCATATGAAGTAGATTGTAAGCCCTCATTCAAGCTAGACCCATCTACTAAGTCCTGATGAATATCACTTGCTGGAATATCAAAATCCAGCTCAGGAGAAGGATCCTGGACTGAAATATAATCTTCAGAAGATGCTTTGACAACTGGGGTTACAAACTGGAACCGAGATTGGTTCTGTTCTAGAATCCCAAATTCACCTAATTCTCTGCCACTGATTGTCCCTACAGCTGGAGAAGGTGGTTTCTGCTGAACTTTTGAAGAGAATCGTACTTGTTTATGTTTGTCCAATGAATTATCTGGGGACTCCATCTCTGTGGAGATACTGCCCTTCCCAACTTCTACAATAGGGGAAGGCAAACCAATTCTATTTGGCAGTCGTACGGTTTCAGAGTCTGTAGAGCTAGAACTTGATCTGCGCTTTAAAATACCTTTGGGCTTTCCAGTACTACCCATGGAATCGTCTCTACTCAAATCAGAAGGCGTTCTGTCCATAGAGTCTGTTTTTTTTAACGGCATTGTTCTTGGCTTTGGAATTGGTATAATCCCACCATTAATCTGTGAACCATTTGGAGAGTTTGAGGAAAATGGCTTGGTTTCTCCAGGTCCTGGGTATGGTAATTTCACTCCAAACTTAACTTTAGAGGGCAAGATGTCTGTAAAAATAAAAAACAAAGCAAAAAACTGAGGGCAAATGCATACATGAAAATACATGGATGTAAACAGGACCAAAGATGGGCATAAAAAAGATAAAAACAAAAAGGGCAGTTTTTGGTTGGCCATCAAAGTGATTAATTAAGCATAGAAACTTAGGGGGTTATTCACTAAGGTGAACAGCAGATTCCCATAGCAAATCTGCTACAATTTCCCCATTGTAAAGTCGCAACAGTTTTCCCATAATAAAGTCACAACTGCAACAATATTCTTATTATAAAGATGCAACTGCAACAGTAGCAGCCTATTGCAATTGTCTTAATCTGGCGAATTCGCACTTCAGTGAATAACCCCCTCCGAGAGTAAGACCAGGAGAACGTTAGCAAGAATATAAAGGACGTAAACTAATCTTAAAGGAACACTCTAGCCGAAAAAAAAAAAAAAAAAAAGCACGCGTTTATTTATGCCAATTTAAATCTTTAAGTACATTTAGCGTGGTGTCATCAATGCATCCTCCCTGGATGACGTGCACGCTCTCACATGCGACTTCTAGGAAATGCTGATGCGGGGCTTCACTGTGAGAGTGACAGCAGAGGAATGTGCTCCTCAGAGGGATGGCCTGAACCAGACGCCATAGAGTCGCCGGCGTGGTCTGAGGAGGGGTTATGCTACACTGAAGTGCTGGACTGCACTTTTTTTCCAGGTAAGAAGTGTCAGAAAAATGAAAAGAAATGCAAGGGAAAAAAATTGAAAATAAATTGTATTTACTAAAAGATTTAATTATAAATCTTCTATTATTATAACAATTTATTATTGTTATAATAAATAAACACAATTTTTTTTCCCCTGGCTGGAGTGTTCCTTTAAGTCTTATCAAGTTTTCAGCTTATTTGAGACTCTCTGCCCCTATCGTTATCAGAGTTCTAATCTGAATTGTCTCCTTTCCAACCTCCTATACACTGACACCAATGCCCTCTATTCCCCATTGTTTAACTGTTAGAAATGAAAATTCCAATGGCAAATAGACCCCTCATGATACTGTGAGGGATTTCACACAAAAGACAAATATATATATTTTTTTATATAAAACAGAAGATTCTGGAAGGAAGAGGAAAACAAAAAAAAAAAAATCTATTGGCAAGAAAAGATGAAAGGTTGATAAGAAACCTATAAATTGGTAAGTGGACAGTTGCTGAAGTCAACCCCACCACTTTTTGATTAGTCCCAGAAGATCAGAGGACCACTGCAAAGTCAGGGTCTTTCTCACCGCAAGAGTCGAAGACCTATTCCCCCCTACTGGATAATACTCCACATTCTTTCCAGAAGTATCCATTACCCAGCCCTGTCAGAACGCATGTTTATTTTACAGTTACGGGAATGCAAGGTCGTTCTGAATGTCAGACGAATATAGGCAGTGCTGAAAGATGAATAAAAACAGAAAAAACAGGGAATGCCCCTAGTGTGATATTATATAATAATTATAAAAAAAAAAAAAAATTAAAAAAAAAAAAATTGTGAAAACCACTTCTAATATCAGTATATATAACTGATGGTGAAAAATTAAAGCTCTGTGCGATGATATAAATAATACTCAAACGGTGGAATTTCACTATTGTAGTGCAGTGGAACGCACAAGTCGCGACCCCTTCCTCCATTTTGGAACACATGACATAATTACGCTTCACGTGACATCATTGCGCTTTTATAGAAATACCGCGATTACTATCCAGAACTGCTATAAACCACAGTATAGAAACGCTGCACAAGCCTCAAGCATCGCATCATTTCCTGTTTGAACTTTACACTCCTGAGGAAGCCAGTTTGTAACTGGCGAAATGCGTTGAGTTTATACCCGTGTTGCCTGTTTTTTTCTCTCAAGTTATTTTATTGTTATAATAAATCCTCCTTTTTATTACAATACTACACCATGGTCCTGCTTTCTATGTTACATTCGTCCTACACGTAAGGAAAAGGATCCAGCACCATACAGAGGGGCACATCCTCACTACATCAACGGAACCCAGGATTTATTTAAAGTGCTTTATTCATACGCAAGCACTTTCTGGTGAGTGCCATTATAAAAGGGGTTTTCTTAAACCCCTCACATCATTCGTTTCCCCCCAAGTTCAGTGTTTGGACTATTTCACCATGATCCACTGATGTTTATCATCATCTCTTATATATACACATTCACTCTTTAAGTATCTGTGTTCACTACACTACAATAGTGAAATTCCACAGTTATAAACAGTACATCGCACAGAGCTGTAATTTTTCACCATCCATTATACAAACCCCAAAATCAGAAAAGTTGGCACGTTGTGTAAATCGTAAATAAAA
>WMED01000149.1:0-42593 GCA_019650415.1 Pipa parva
GGGCACGCCTAGGGCGCCAATAGAGCCAGAGCCGGCTCTGGTTTACATACATATTGATACAAGATTGGTTCATTCACCATATAGTGAGTTGTTGTATAGTGCTGGCAATATCCAAAAAGTCCATTTTTCAAAATCAGTCGTTAGAGTCCATTTTTTTTTACATCTTTTATTATTATTATTTATTTTCTCTTATACAGCGCTACTATTTTACACAGCGCTTTACAGAGATTCATCATTCACTTCAGTCCCTGCCCCATGGAGCTTACAATCTAGTTTCCCTATTTTGTCACACACACAGTTGTATGTTTTTGGATTGTGGGAGGAAACCGGAGTGCCCGGAGGAAATCCATGCAAGTGTGGGGAGAACATACAAACTCCATGCAGATGAAGTCCAGGGTGGAATTGAACCTAGGACCTCAGCGCTGCAAGGCAGCAGTGATTAACACTGAGCCCCCTAAATGAATAAAAAATACATTCAATTCATGAAATTGTTTTCAGAGAAGCCTATCTTATGGAGTGTGAATATCATCAAAAGTTCTTAATATAATCTCCTGTACCATTAACTGTGTAATATTTATTACATTTAGACTGTAAGCTCTATGAGGCAGTGATCTCTATTCTCTTGTATCAACCGCAACCTGGCACTTAAAGGTAAGTATCCTTGTGATATTATACTTGTCATGTGTAATGCACTTTTCCTATGTCTGTATTATATTTGTATTGCTTAATTGTACAGCGCTGTGTAAATTTGTGGTGCTTTATAAATAAAATTATACATACATAGAAACTTTCAATTCTTCAACTGCATGGCAGGAGATCCGTGTTTTATTAATAGACTTTCCTGCAAGATATATAATGAAGTAATGGTTATTACTCATAACTTATAAGTAACTCTTAAAGCTTATATATTCATTAAGACCATTTGATGTAACTGTGTTTAACTTTTGTATCCACCAGCTCTCACATTGGTAAAATAAGTTTTTGCCTTTTACCTCCGCTTGTAGGCATTAGAGATCTTCTCTAGTACTCTCCACCTTAGCTGGCTAATATTATGTCTCAAAATGCAAAAATGTCTGGCTACAGACGTACCTGTCTTATTCCGGATGTTGCCGTTATGTTCACTAATCCTTATTTTCACTTGTACATATGAGTGAGTGCCTGTGGAGAGGATATTTGGTACCTGCATCTCTCTGCTATCTAAATGGGATAATTCCATAAAATTGGTTCCAGACCTTTTTGTGTGTATCTGCTATTTCTTCCATAATTGGCTGGCCTAATAATTGTACTTGAATAACTTTATAACAACGAACAAACATTGTACACCAGGGAATTATTTAAAACAACTGGGAATAAACTTAACAGTTGTATGATTTCGCAATAGACACTAACAGCACGAGATGCTTCAATAGGATTTAACATGGTCGTCATTACATGTTCACTCATTTCCATAACACGGAGCAGGATGTCAACCTCTAGCCACTGGCTTTTAATTAAAGGGAATATTTGGGGTTTACTGATTTAGAGTATAATACAGCATAATGGGCCAGTCACCCTTATTATGAGTAGATAATCTATCTTCTCTATCGGAATAGACCCTGTAAATATGCGCTTTCTATTTATTGGCTACAATTTACTAAATAGAGGTTGGGAAACAAGCCAACTTCCAGTAATTCCTTCTTAAACTATACTCACCTTCATGTTAAATCTTTCACAGTAAAAGCTAAATCTAGCCTAAAGCTGCCAAGGGGCATAAGGTGCAAACTTTTTACAGTCTTTATTTTTCCGTAGGTTTCATTTAATACACACCACCGGCAGAAAGAATTAGAAAAGGAAACATATGACATTTCTTTTGCGGTACAGGGGTTTTCATGAACATCATAAAACAATGTAATCAGTATCATAAATCAGGCACACGTGTCAAGACACTAAATCAATATACTATGCTCATTTTTTCAGACACAGAGAGATGAGGGCAACACAGAAAAGCAGAACCAAAACTAGTAAGACTTTTGCTATTTTTGAGCAATATTTGTAAAGGTACAGATCAGTCCGCCACAATAAATCAACTACTAATGGTTTCTTAAAATATGCTGTAGTCTGTGTAACTGTTATAATGATAATCCTGATGATACTAAATCACAGGAGGATGACCAGTACTTCAAGTATTATGGGGAAAAAAGAAAGACATTTACAAACAACTCTGCTGCTTTATGTAAGATGTCAGTAAGGCTTGCTTGTGGGGCCCAGAAACATAGTCAGAAGAGGATCTAACACATTCTCTATCACCTACACTTCCCAGAATCCACTCAACCTGTTATATTTACTTTAAAATGAGTTCAGGATAGCTGTACACTAAGTTATAGGCTCCAAATAAAATTTGAGTGTCTATAAGTATTTGAATAAAGCAATACAAGGATAATGCACCTATACACAATAAATGCAATTTTTGCCTTCTTTGGGATCTGCATCATGTAGACACACAGCTAAATGCTGATCTGGAAAGGGAAGACAGTTGTACACATACAGCTGGATATTTATTGTCACTAGCCCTGATGATATCCGTGAGTGAATAGGATTGTAGCCCACAGATACATTGGTCCTAAGCCTTCTACTGCTCCCTACTAGGTTAAAGGGTATCCTTGTGCGATTATTAGCTAAAACCTAAGATTTATGTGGCTCAATAGTTAGCACTGATTTCTTGCAATTCTGGGTCCTGGACCCTGGACATCATTGCATGAAGTTAGTATTGTGCTCCAAATACTTGTGTGGGTTTTCCCAGGTTCTCTCCGCAATAGGTTAATTAAAGTCTGAATAAACTGTCCCAAGTCTATGGCTGTTTGTTTATGTAGAGAAACTAGATTGTAAACTTTACAAGCTTCACAAGGTCTGAAGTGAATGCATCATTTTTATAATGTACTGTGGAAGATGTTGGCACTATTAAATAAACAAAATAAATCAGCTTCCCATTAAATGTTCATTAACATCTATCCTTATATAGTTAAGTATAGTACATTGCGGCCAGAGATGTGTTTGGATTGGCTGTTAACAATGTTTTACATTCTTATTTCCAACAACAACCAGTAGCTGACAGGAAAAAGAAGCAGATCAGGTAAGCTCATCATTTTTTTGCACCTTGTGATAGGATAGGAAAAAATATAAACAAACAAACATTCTGATGAAACAGCTGTAATGCTTTATTGCTGATACATAGTTGAGGATTGGCCAAGACTATAGAAATCCTATAGGAATTAGTCATGCTTATTCAGTTTCCCTTTCACTCATACATTTCTTCTAACCATTTCTAATTTTGTTGATCTGTGGTATAGGTTGATATTATCTGTAACCAAGCGCATTTAGCTCCAAGTGCATTAGTTCTGTTTGCCCTGCTGCATCACTCCCACACTTAAAACTATGCAGTTGTCAGACTAACTATAAGAGATTAGAGGTCTGGACCCCAGTGGCTGGATACTGACTAAATCGAGTTATGTCTTTAACCAGAAAATAACTTTTAAAAGGGCAGGGGTTAAAATAAAATAAATGGGGACTGAGTTCTGATTGGCAAGGGTTCCGTTGGGACAGGAGAATTCAGGGGTACTTCACTATCCCCTAAGCAAGATGTGCAGGACTTAATTAGCTTCTTCACCTGATTCCCACCCAATTAACCTTACCAACGGAACACTGTAAATACAGGATGAACAAGGCCAAACAAACAGCCAGGCCACCAAACATATCGTGACACAGGGTCTTGAGTTTTAATGATGCCGTAATGACCAGCTAACTTAGAACTATGAAAAATCTGGAGAATTTCTTTTCTAAGAGTGCTGGGAATGAAAATTAAACCATCATGAACAAAATTTTCATTATCTTTAGTAATAATCTTATCCTGAAGTAATTTGTTAAACTCTGAATCACCTGACACAGATTCTTTAACACGTTCCCAAATGTCAGCAGATATACAAGTAGCAAGAAAATTTTTGTCATTCAGAATAGTAATATCGGATTTGGGTCTAATTACCCCCAATCCTGGAGGACGAGATAAAGCATCTGCTTTGCCATTGCGATTGGCAGGACGATAAGTTATCTGAAAATCAAACTTTGAAAAAAAAGATCCCATCTGGCCTGTCTAGAATTCATTCGACAAGCGTACTTAAGAACTTGAAGATTTTTATGGTCCGTAAATATTGTGATTGGATTACTAGCTCCTTCCAAAAAATGTCTCCATTCCTCCAATGCACATTTAATAGCCAGAAGTTCTTTATTTCCAATATCATAATTTAGTTCGGCTTCATTCAATTTTCTAGAATAAAAAGCACCCCTTGGGTCCATGATGTTGAGAAAGAATGGCTTCCATGGCTACATCAGTCGCCACTACTTCAACAATGAAGGGTCTATTGAGGTCCGGGTGTACCAGAATAGGGGCAGATGTGAATTTACTTTTCAAAAGTTCAAACGCTGCTTGTGCCTCCTCAGTCCAAAAAAAACTTCTTTCCTTGCTTCAAGATTGTACAGATCGGAGCTATGATTGCGGAAAAATTCTTGATGAATTTCCTATAAAAATTAGCAAATCCAATGAAACGTTGAACATCTTTACTAGTTTGCGGTTGAGGCCAAAGAAAGATGGATTCCACTTTTTTAGGATCCATCTGTAGACCATTAGGGGAAATCTCAAATCCCAAAAAAGATACCCTTTCCACCTCAAATTCGCATTTCTCTAATTTAGCGTACAATTTGTGTTGACGGAGACATGATAAAACCTCAGCTACTTGGTTTCTGTGTTCTTCCAAGGAGTTTGAGAAGATTAAAATATCATCCAGGTAGACTATCACAAATTGGTCCAACAGGTCTTTAAAGATATCATTAACAAAATATTGAAAAGTCGCTGGGGCATTGCAAAGCCCAAAAGGCATAACTAAATATTCAAAATGCCCATAGCGTGTACAAAAGGCTGTTTACTATTCATCCCCTTTGTGGATTCTAATTAAATTATACGCTCCTCGCAAGTCCAATTTAGAATATATCCGAGCCGCTCCTAGTCTATCTAGCAATTGACTGATTAGGGGTAATGGGTACCTGTTTCTAACAGTTACTTGATTCAGAGCCCCATAATCAATACAAGGTCTTAAAGACCCATCTTTCTTTTTAACAAAAAAAATGGGAGCAGCAGCTGGAGATGTGGAGGGGCGAATGAAACCCTTTTTTAAGTTCTCATCAATATACTGTTTTAATTCCCGTAATTCTGGTTCTGACAAATTATATACTCTGCCAAACGGGATCTTAGCTCCAGGAATTAACTCTACCGGACAATCATAGGGACGATGAGGTGGTAGTTGTTCAGCTTCCTTCTTATCAAAAACATCACAAAACTCATGATATGCCTCAGGAATTAATGCATTAACAAATGAGGAATCACGAGAGTGACCTATCTTGTCAGCGTTACTCTGAGCTAGCTCTATTTCAGGAAAAGATACCTCCCCTGATTGCCAGTTGACAAAAGGGTTATGTTTAAATAACCATGGGTAGCCCAAAATTACTTCAAAAGCAAGATCAGGAATGACATAAAAGGAAATATTCTCAATATGCTCTTTATTCACACACATAGTCACATCACACAACTCATGAGTAACTGGGCCACTGGTTAGAATCAAGCCATCCACCACATTAATGGTAACCGGGGAGACCTTCTGGAGGGGTTGCCAACACATCTTTTCTAAAAATTTGGAAGAAATAAAATTGCCTCCGGCTCCCGAGTCAATCATGGCTCATACTGTAATTACAGAATCAGTGAACTGCAAGGAAACAGGGATTTGAACATATCTGTGACTTTTACTGGGGCTAACTGAAGAATGTGACAGAATGGAAGAAAGAGCCCTACCCTGTGATGAGGGTCCAGAGGAACAAGTTATCTGTGCCTTTGGATTCTTTGAGCATCTAGCTAAAAAGTGTCCCTTTCCTCCACAATACAGACAAAGGTTCTCCTTTCTGCGTCTAATTTTCTCCACTTCTGAAATCGGTTTTGTTAGAAACCCCAACTGCATAGGCTGCTCCCCTTGCACTACAGCACCTCCATCAGTGCTAGGCCCTGAAACTACTGCTGAGAGACGACCAGCTTTTTCTCTGCGTTGTTCCGTGAGGCGAATATCAATCTGAATACAAAGTTTAATGAACTCTGAAAAGTCTCTAGGAGCCTGCACTCGAGCCAATTCGTCCTTAAGCGCATCTGATAACCCCTTACGAAAATGAAATCTTTGTGCCACCTCATTCCAAGGAGTATCCACAACCCACCTCCAAAAAACCGCAGCATATTCCGCCACTGAACACTGACCCTGAGTCAGGTTGAGGAGCGTCGCTTCCACAGTTTCCACACGGTTCGGATCGTCGAAAATTACTGCCATAGCTTGTAAAAATCCATCAAAGTCAGATAACAAAGGGCTGTCCTGCTCCAACAACGGTTACGCCCAAGATAAGGCCTCCCCAGACAGCATAGTGAGAATCATTCCCACCTTTGCTGCCCCATCTGGGTATTGATGAGGTTGCAGCCTAAAAATTAATTCACAATAAAACCTCTAAATGCTGCCCAATCCCCAGAAAATTTAACTGTTCAGTACCAGTGGGATCCATACTTAGGCCACAGTATTATGTCAGACTAACTATAAGAGATTAGAGGTCTGGACCCCAGTGGCTGGATACTGACTAAATCGAGTTATGTCTTTAACCAGAAAATAACTTTTAAAAGGGCTGGGGTTAAAATAAGATAAATGGGGACTGAGTTCTGATTGGCAAGAGTTCCGTTGAGACAGGAGAATTCAGGGGTACTTCACTATCCCCTAAGCAAGATGTGCAGGACTTAATTAGCTTCTTTACCTGATTCCCACCCAATTAACTTTACCAACGGAACACTGTAAATACAGGATGAACAAGACCAAACAAATTCCCCTTTAACAGAAATTAGCAAATTCCTCTTTAACAGAACTTAACAAATTCCTCTTAAACAATACTTAGCAAATTCCGTTTTAACATAATTTAGCAAATTCCCCTTTAACATCAAGCACAACAAAGAAAGGGAATAACAAACAGTTGGGACTCACCCGCAGAGAAACCTTGTATAGCGAAGCAGGACGCCGAAGGGGAGGCGAAAACAGCTAGCAGGAAGCACCGAACAAACAAACTCTATTCTAACCCACTGAGCAGGGGGGAAAGGCGCCGGACAAAATGCCAGAAAGTTTAACTAAACAAACTAGCCGACACCCAGACTAGAAATTAACCTAACCAGAATACAAAGGCTTAAACACACACACTGAATATTAACAAATGAACCAGAAGCACCTTGTTAGAACCTAACCAAAATACTGTGGCAAAGGTTTGGGGGAGTGGACCAGTTAAAAACCCTGTGGGGTCATCTGATTGGTCAGAGGGAACATAGAACTTAACCCTTTTCAATGACAGAATCCTAACAGCAGTATGGCAGAACTGTGGTCAAATAGGAGATACTTACCACATGTTCTGGACATGCCCCCATATAACCCTATACTGGGAAATGTAGTCGAGCCTATTGTCTGAAATACTGTACACTAAAATACAAAAAGACCCATGGGTGTTATTGCTGGCAAAACCAATGTCAGGTCTGGGAAGTACCAGGTAAAAATTACTAAATCATGTTACCACAGCAGCAGAATGACTAATAGCAGCCCAATGGAAAAAAAAACACAACTACCTATAAAATAAGAACTAATTATGAGAGTACGAAGGATAAAAATGCATGAAGAACTATCAGCAAAGCTACAGAATAAATATCCAGACCATATAAAAGTATGGCAAAACTGGATTTTGGTGTTTGGATGAAATAATCAAAAAGACAAGTCCTCATACCTAGTTTAAACAAGGAACCTATCCTCCCCACATATGAGTAGTAGAGAGGAGGGGGGAACAAAAAACTTAAACCTCAAACAAAGTAAAGCCTAAAGAAAAGTTCAAATAGATTGAAAGTAAAAATGCTAATTGTTTTGATTTCTTTATGTCTCTTGTTGTTTTTTCTTCAACCCAGATTGTTTTTCTTCTTTCTTTTTTGAATATTTTACAAGCACAATTTGTTCTACAAATGCAGAGACATTCAAATAAAAATAATGAACAAAAACAGTCGTTAACTATATGTTTAATATTGCATCATTTCTGTAATATACTTTGAAAAATTGAATAAAAAACATTAATACAAAAAACAACTATCCAGTAAATTTTATCAAGAAGACATAACAAAGTGAATGAATTTTATTCTCCTGTGCTCTTCTGTTCCTTAATTTCATTGTGAGGAGAAGAAAACACATCTCTATGCAGACCTAATGAATATTGCTTGTTGACAGTAAACAGGCTGTTATAGCCATCTGGAAATAATTTTTTTAATAGGAAACTTATTCTTCTTATTATTGACTAATTCTTATTATTATAAACAGCAGAAAAGCAGAAAAAGGTTTACCTACTAAAATACAAAATCATGTCCTCTACATTTTTAAATGTATGATTTCTTTAAAAAAAAAGCAAATCGTATGAATGTTGACCATGTATAATAGTATTAATAGTGCTTTATGGTTTAGAGGAAGTAGTTATTATTAGTAGTGGATACTTTTTTGATTAATTTCTGTTTTAACATTGACCTGTTGTATAGCCTAATTAAAAAATGTGGAAAATTAAGAGTGGTCTCGCCGAGACTGGAGCACATCAGCGAGCACATAACAGCATGTGTGAAGTGATGTGAAGGATCTGGAGCTCACTTCGCACATTGCTGAATTACCCCCTTATTGCCCTTTTAGAGATAAGAAAAATTACCCGGCCCATCTTAAACAGCTGATGTACTTGTACAGTATACCATAAATGTAAAATAAATACTACATTATGACATTTGACAGTACACCAGTAAACCTACTCAAAATAGATCCATTGACAGACTACATCGCTTGATCAATAGTCACAGTACTTGTGCATGTGCACGCATGATCGTGACTATCATAGTGGCCTAAATTCTCTCAGAGTTTGCTCAATAAGTTAACATGGCGAAGTGGAAATCAATTGCGAATTCAGAGCTATACATGGCTATTTGGCCTTTAGTCCATAAGGCCCTTATTATTCTTTTAGAGATAGGGAAAGTGGCCTGGTCCTGTCTTAAGACAATTGATATACTTGTACAATTCATTTTTTAAGAACATAAATGGTATGATTAGTATCATTTTTATACTTATCATATAACTTTTTACATTTATAAATGAATGTAAGCCAGTGACCTTTATAGTAGGTTAACTGAACTACACAGAAGATAGTAAATCTCTACCATGAGTTTTGCAAGTGCCTGATATATTACAAAACATAAAAGAAAATGTAGCCCCTTAAATTAATTCCCATTTTAAAGATCATGTGATGAAAAGATGCTAGTAACATCGCATATGAATATACAGTATTATGTGGCTATATTAAATTGAAATAATGACTGAGCGGGGCTTTCATCACAAATAATATCAAATAGCATAAATAAATCTGACATCACCTTCTTGTGCAAACTAATATTTATGAATATAAATTGTGTAGCTACTGGGGAAACAATACATGCTCAGTTTGCATGTGCTGAACAAAATAATTGAAATATATAGTGGAACTGTTTTGTTTAAGTTTTATTGCAAATTAAAATAATCTAATCAATTATATTGGTGGCTTTTATTACAGAGTCAAAATATTTGAGAAATGTTTGGTATCTCTAAGCAGAAAAATGAATGATTACTCAAATTTCAATATCCAAGATGATGTCAACATTCACAAAAGTTAAGAAGACAGTGTTTCCTAAAAATAATTGTCGTTGAAACAGTAAGAAATGGAGCAATAGGCAATGACAAGATTTGTTTCTAAAATTCTAAGGCAAATCTGACTATCTATATATATAAAAATGAATGTGTGTGTGTGTGTCCGCTATGCATTACTACACCATTCATCTGATCACCATGAAACTTTGGGAAGTTGTTATGTACACTCCCGGGAAGGTTTCTGGAATAGTACATTTCGTCCCCTATTTCACGTAATGGCGAAACTAGCAAAAAATGCATTATTCATCCGATCGCCATGAAACTTTGGGAAGTATGTCTGTCAGTGTGTGTGTGTGGATGTGTCTGTGAGGGTGTGCGTGTGTTGTGTTATGTGTGTGTTACATATAGCAATTTTTCGGGCATTTTTTGGATTTACAGAAATTCTGAAAAAAGCGCAAAAAAGAAAGAAAGGCACTCAATAGTGCCTTATCAAAAATATATAAATTCTTTAAAATAGATGTAAACCACCACCTATTGTTAAGGTGAATGTGTGAATGAGAAAAGGAAATACACCGCAAACATGGGTGAAACACACAAATGGTGCACAGGTGCTAACTTATTGCTAGCAGCTCACCAGAATCAATGAATTAATCAGCATTCAATATTAACTTTACAGTATATGCAGATTTCTTCCCCTTTGATGAACTTGCTCAACAAAGTCACATACCATTTAAATCGTGGATATATGCACAGTGTAAACATAAAAAAGAACAGAGGTTCTTTCATAGCGTATAACGTTTTAATAATATGAAAATTCAAATGTAAAGCTACTCACAAACAGAATTGTGTGTCATAGCAGAAAAGCCACTGTGGGCTAAAAGCAAACTGTCCAAAACTTGTCAGAGTCCCAATCTGTTCAGCACACGACCAGAGGTTAATTCGACCGAAGTGTCCTCAGCTCTACACATTTTGTTGCAATTCAGAAACTTCTTCAGGAGTAAAAATAGTGGAATAAGGCAGTGTTTTTCTCCTGAAGAAGTTGCTGAATTGAGATGAAACGCGGAGAGCTAAGGACACTTCGGTCGATTGGAAGCCAATCGATTACATACTACTCAAACCCACTCGAATCAAACAGGGGAGGAAAGAGAATCAAGATTGGAAGTCAATCGAGTATGCACTACTCAAACCCGCTCGAATCAAACAGAAGAGCAACGAGAATCAAGATTAGAATCAAGATCGGAAGCCAATCGATTACACACTACTCAAATCCGCTCGAATCAAACAGGGGAGGAAAGAGAATCAAGATTGGAAGCCAATCAATTATGCACTACTCAAATCCGCTCAAATCAAACAGGAGAGCAACGAGAATCAAGATTAGAATCAAGATTGGAAGCCAATCGATTACACACTACTCAAACCCACTTGAATCAAACAGAAGAGCAGCGAGAATCAAGATTAGAATCAAGATTGGAAGCCAATCGATTACACACTACTCAAACCCACTCGAATCAAACAGGGGAGGAAAGAGAATCAAAATTGGAAGTAAATCGAGTAAGCACTACTCAATCCCGTTCGAATGAAACAGGAGAGCAGCGAGAATCCAGACTGGAAAC
Organism: Pipa parva; assembly: GCA_019650415.1. NCBI lineage: Eukaryota > Metazoa > Chordata > Amphibia > Anura > Pipidae > Pipa > Pipa parva. The sequence continues at coordinate 11,393 of WMED01000149.1, forward strand.
CAATCGAGTACGCACTGCTCAATTCCATTCTAATGAAACAGGAGAGCAGCAAAAATCAAGACTGGTAACCAATCGAGAACGCAATGTACGATCAAGACGAACATTACACTATGATTTGAATCTTGCGGAGTTCCATTACGATGATTATTATGATTACAATCATCATCCAAGTATCATTATTGAAAAAATGGGAAAGGTATGCCAATTTTGCCATGCATTGAAGTTCAAGAATGAAACTCCGGGAATGTGCTGCGCAGGTGGAAAAATGATATTGCCAGAATTGCATTTACCACCCGAACCATTATCGACGTTTGTATTAGGTAACACAAGCCAGTCGAAACATTTCTTGGCAAACACTGAAAATTGGCATGCCTATCATTCTTCATCGAAACATCAATCCACCACGACTTTGCAAAGGTACAAGACTTTCAGTGAAAAATATGAAAACCAATGTCATCGAAGCTACAATCCTGAATGGGAAATTCAAGGGGGAAGATATACTGTTGCCACATATTCCAATGATCCCAACAGATATTCCATTTGAGTTCAAACATTTGCAGTTTCTGGTGCCACTCGCTTTTGCAATGACCATCTACAAAGCACAAGGACAATCGCTGCAAGTGTGTGGCCTAGATTTGGAGAATCCATGTTTCTCACATGAACAACTGTATGTGGCCTGCTCACGTATCGGAAAATCTTCTGATTTATTCGTATACACACCAGACGGAAAAAACAAAAATATAGTATATCCACAAGCACTCAAATAAACAAATAGAATTTAAATGACACCTTCAAATGATTTGCTGATGAAAATAAAGAAATATTAATAAAAATGACACAATGGAAATTGATTTTTTTTTTCATAACGAGTTTTCTTGAATTTCCTTTTTTCTGATATTGCAGCAACGCGTGACGGTTAAACTAGCTCTAAATAAATACATGGAAACTGGTAACATCTGAAAATATGTCGTATGGTCAAATGAGTCAACTTTTACATATTTACCAGTATTGGGTAGGGTTTACATTAAGAGAATATGCACAATCCTTAGTGCCTCATTCCAGCAGTTAAACATAACTGAAAATATGTCTTCCTCTGGAACAATCAGCAATAATATGGTATTAAATAACAGAATTAAAGCAGGGACTGTATTGATATTTTACATGACCATGTGCATTTGATGGCAAGAGCAAGAAATTTGTAAGATTAATTTTATTTATTTGCCACTGCCCCATATTCATCTAAACAGAAAACTCTGCTATGTGGCGAATTTGAGACAAATTTGACAGTTTATGATTTACGGAGTACTTCATATCCCTTTACGTATGGACAGGAAAATTTACTATTTCATCAGACATTAAAGTCTGTTGCTGTAGTGAATTTAGCAAAGTGTATTGTGTCATATTAGCCAGTTTTACTTCACTTTACTTTTACTGAAGTGGCGATTTAGGGGGCTGATAGCAGGGCTCCTACTGTCTGACTGACTACGCTACACCACATAAGAGACGGCTACTGACTAGTTTGTGTCTTTGCTATGGGAATCCTCTGTTTAGTAAATAAGTAGTACAGTATTGGAGTGTAGAAACCTGAAGTGATGAATATTCACTTTGGCAGTTGAATTCTCATTTTAAGGAATAAACCCCTAAATCTCTTCGTATTCATTCAGATGCATTTAGGGGCATATTTATCAGAGAGTAACTCTGCCCCCAAAGTAGGCTTGCCTCACTACATGACAACACACTCCTATTGTACAGAAGTCAATTGTGCATATTCATTAATTGTATAGTCTTGGTGACTGAGTGAATTGTTCTTCCTGAGTATGGTCAGGCATAAAGTAGCAGTGGTGTATTGCAGCAAATTGTCACGAAGAGGATATTATACCAAATGACCTCATCTTTACATGGATCTCTTTCAAGGAGACAATATCACTGTAACTATCTCTACATCAATTTTTACATACTGGCAATATACTGTACATATATTAAAAAAATTGAGATGAAAGTCAACATTGTGTTGTTTCGTCACCAGTATTGGTAAAAGTTGCATAAATTACCAGAATTGTTTTTTTTACATTCATTTCCATGGCAGAGAGTTCCTAATCTATATTGGTACTTGGTTATAACATTTTCTTCACGTTTCTGAGTGAAAGGTTTCAATATTGATGTGTTTTGACAATGATTTTTGGGAAATCAAATCCAAGTATTCATGGCATTACACCTTGGGTAAACTGTCACTTGAACACATGATGAATACTAAAAGTGTTGTCATATTTTCTGAGAATAGATGTGCATGTGGTTAATAAATAGACAGTGTAATGTTGCAAAATTTAAGCTAATTCTCCACATAAAATAAAATAATAATGTTCTTTGTTGAATAAGCAAAGTTGGAGAAGTAACAAATTGTCTTAAATTCAGGAATCTATAAGCTTAATATATCTATGTAATATTACATTACTGGTGTTCCACTATGTTTTTATGGATTAAACATATATGGGGTTATTCACTAAAGTCCGAATTGTTGCGTATAGGTGCGAATTCGCCAGATAAAGACAGTCGCAATAGGCTTCTACTGTCGCAGTCGCATCTTTATAATTAGAATATTGTCGCAGTCGTGACTTTATTATGGGAAAATTGTCACAATCTTAACATTAAAAAATTGTTGTGACTTTACAATGGGGAAATTGTAGTGGATTTGTTATGGGAATCTGCTGTTTGGGAATTCGACAGTCGAATTCGCACCTTAGTGAATAACCCCCTAGCCTTAACCTTATGTGGAGGAAAGTGAAGCTATATATATATATAAAAAAAAGAGATGAATTTAGCAAAGAAAATTCATTATGTAGCAGTAGCATGAATTTGTGTTCTAAAATAAAGGCACAGATTGAAATACGATTCCTAAACAATCAGTTTAATAAGAAGATTATATTCTGTTGTTATTGTGTGTATCAAAACTTTCCAAAGACTTTAAGTAGGTGGAATGAATAGCTTTTAGGCATTAAGTTTCAGTCTTTCCTCTGCCAGGAAGGGTACAATTCACATGAGACAGAAATTCAAAGCTGAAATGGCAGCATGATGCCTGGCTCTGGAGAGAAGAAGCTTGAATGTTATTAACTTATGATTTGCATTTAAACCAAAAAAGTTGATGAAATCACCAGGTGAGAATGTGTAAAGGGAAGGTATAAAGAGACTTCTGAAGCAGTGCAGTGATATACGCAGAATAATTTTACAAGGTGAAAAGATTTATCAAGAGGATCGCATCATACATATCAAGAGTAGGAATGATGTGAATGAAGCAAGGGTACCTGGTCTACAGAAAGGATGATGAAAAAAATCAAGGAGAATTAAAACAGATTTAAATCCCAAGATGTGAATTGAAATGCTGATGCATGTTTGACTCAAAGATTAGAGGAATATACATAGGACTGTATCCAAGATCATACACATTGCTTCATGTTATTAGGATCAAAAGATTTATAAGACATGGGTTATCATTTATAAGGTAATAACAAATAGATTTATCAATGAAATGATAAAATGCATAATAGAGAAGCTTGTAGAATGTCTACTCATTTTAGTAGTCATGCAGTCAAGTAGTCATATCATAAAAAAGGCAGACAAAGGTGACAGGAAGAGTTTGCATAGGATACAGGAAATGACAATGATCATTTAATAAACAATACATAGAGCAGTATGTGGTAGATATAATGCAGGTCTGGAAATGTAATGTCTGAATTAATTGGCCAAGAAGAAAAATATATCAACCAAATGGATTTTTGAGTAGGTAAAATATCTGATCCATCTGTTTGAATCATATTTTTGCAATTCCAATGTGTTGCAATACTACATGAGAAAAGTGAAAAATAAAGTGAATTGCTATTACTTGAAGATTTCTGAAGGAAAACAAAACAAATAAGGTTGTAAATGAGTCTAGTGAATGTGAATAATCTGGATAAAATTAGCTGTAATGTGATATATTTGAGATATATTGGAGAGGGTACAAAGGCAACTCCACATGCCTTTAACTGCTGTGAGAAATTCTCAAGGTACACACGGCATTGATTGATTTGGAACATAGATTTTGAGGGTAGTAAAAGAAATGCAAATTTTTTATCATTGTCCTTTAAGACTTTTAAACCATACCCATTATAGAACACCAGTCTGTGACAAAATATTAGCAGCAAATGAAGACATCAAACAAGATATTGAATGATTAATCTAAGTGGTAACTACTGAAAAATAATATTATATTAATCAATCAATCAATCAATCAATCAAACAAATAGAAAAACTACTAGCACAAAAGATAAAAAAGGCTAACAATGAATGAGTCAAACAAGAAAGTTCCTTATCATCTTGAAAATAAACAAATAGCATTTGTCTGTGTGTAGTATAGAGATGTGCACTGCAGATCCAAGGTGGGTTCGAATTTCTTCAGATTTCCTAGTAAAAATACAAACCAAATCCAAGACAAATACAATGTTGGATTTATTTACTTTATTTATTGATTTATTATGAACCTCACTGAAACACAGAAAAACCATAAAGGAAGTTTTAAATAAAAATAACATCTTCCCATTAAGTAGTCCTGGATGGGCCCATGTTGTCTGCAAAACCCATGCTCCTCTTTCACCCACAATGTAGTCCAATGGAAAGACTATAGTCTTAAGCCATGACATAGTTCATGGAAGCCCATCGTCTTATTTCTTGAACTGTCATAGTCCAAGGGGGTTTTGATCTTTCATTGTCACACTTGTCTCTAATTGCCACAAAAAATTGCCACCTTTCAGGTGGGATCTGCAGTTCATAATGAATTGTGATGGCAGCAGATCAAGAAAGAAGATGAAGGAGAGAGGACATCAAAGGGAACCTTGACCCATTCAGGTCTGCTTTATGGGTCAAAAAAGAAGACGACAGAAAAAATAGAGATAACTTTAATGAAGGCCTATATGAATTCAGATAGTGCGGATTGGTCATATAAGTACAAGAAACATTTACATTTTTGTTTTTTCTTTATTTTCAAAAAATCCAAATCAAAGTCCAAATTTAAAACCAAAATTAACACCTCTGTCAAAACATCCAAACATAAACAAAACCTAAGCATGGGGATGGACCTGAATCTGAACCAAAACACAAGGGTCCGTGCACATTCCTAGTGTAGTATAGGGGAGGTTGAAAATATTTAGGGGGTAATTCAGCAAGGAGAAAACTCACCTTGCGATGCTTCGATTCACTTCGCAAAAATGGTTATGCGCTGGCTTCTCTCCTACATGCGCACATCAGCACATGCTTTAAAGGTATTCCAGTCTCGCAAGGCGACTCGAGTGGTCGTGAGGAGACTGGAATACCTTTAAAGCGTTCGCTGATGTGTGCGTGTAGGAGAGAAGCCAGCGCATAACCATTTTTGCGAAGTGAATCGAAGCATCGCAAGGTGACTTCACACCTTGCTGAATTACCACCTTAAAGTAAGCAAACAGAATAGGGTTACCAGATCAGATGAAAAACATTTGACATACACTATTAACAGTCTTGAGCATTTGATCAATGGCATATGCCTTCTTTTTTTACACGCTTTCTATTTCTCTCTAACAGTTAGGGGATTTTATCTGGGACCATGAAATAATTCGACTCAGATCAGTAACCAAATAATATTTGCATATGTTAGGTAAAGAGTGGCCTCCCCAATCCTAATTAAGTAATTCTAGGAAATTGTTTTGTTCCATAAAAATTTCAATATTTAGGATTGTGTCCCTTTTAATGGACTTAAAATAAATACAACAAATAGTGTAGAATAGACATATCTATTACTTCTAGTCTGCCACGCCAAATAATGTGGACATTTGCTCTAATATTGTTTAATATTAGTGTAGCCTAAGCATAACCTGAAGTGTAAACTAAGTGTAACCTTGAGCCATATACTTCTTGATATGAAATGTATGTAAGTATTTCAAAGAGTCTGACTGCTATTTGTAATGGAGTTTATATATGTATATTTGAAAGTAACAGTTCACTTAGAATTAGCTTATCCACACTTCTACCCTGCTTTATAAGTGAATCTTAAAATACTGTTCAGATCCTGCAGGTTTGTACCTAAACTTATAAGATACAATTGCTTACCAGGTGATCAGCAATGATCCGGTTAAAAACCAAGTACTACAGAGCCATCTGAAATCTATGTGCATAGCAAATGACCAAAAAATATATTTTAAATTAAGGTCCCATTTACAAACCCAAGTGAATTGCATCAAACAAGATTAAAGGCAACTGACTGCTTACAAAGCCATGTGACTAGTAACCTCTGCTAGCTGGTATCTTTGGCCTTGCATAACTTTCCCTTGTGTGAATATATATTAGATTTATAAGAGCTTGTTCAGCTATCGGCAGGGGTTTTTCTTGTACTTATGGGCTGCTGAGAGGAACTTCAGCTATCAGGATCTGAACAGGTTGTGATGCTAAAGATTGTCATCAGTGGCAGGCACATAGTCTCACCTAGTATTAGAAAGAGTGCCTGTCCAGCCCATGGATAGAAGAAAAAAAATGGCAGACAGAATCATGTACATCTATAGACTGGCTAGATAGGCTGAGGTAAAATACTGTAATAGGGGGAAATTAAGGATATCACTGTTGTTAGTCCAAAGTCTCAACAAGGAGTCAGAAGGAACTGTCTCCAGAAGATAGCAGATGAACTATATGTGGTGTAATGTAAGTATGTAGATAAATCTTTGGTGACCTCTTTGATGCTTATGCGAAAAAGCTGGGTAAGTTTATGGGCACATTGTTCTTTTGCTGATATAACCTATAAATTTAGTTACATCTGTTTATAAAAGGAATTCTCAGTTGGTGGTTCTCCAGCTGTTGTTGAATGTAAACTCTCAGGGCCTAATTCATCATTGTGCGAAGTGAGCCACGAAGCCTTCGGCCCACTTCGCTAATGGTATTATGCGCCCTCTGATGTCCTGCATGCGGACATCAGCAAGCGCATTAAAGAGATTCCAGTTCCGGCGAGGAGACTCGAGTGCTCTCGCCGGGAATGAAATTCCTTTAATGCGCTCGCTGATGTCCGCGTGCAGGACATCAGAGAGAGCATAACACCATGTGCGAAGTGAGCCGAAGGCTTCGCGGCTCACTTCACACAATGGTGAATTAGGCCCTCAGTGTCTAGATAGCCTTAAGCATCTGTAGTCTAGCAACAAGTGTTGGGCCACTGATTGAAAATCATGTTTTTTAACACCACCAATAACAGGAGGGGAAACTGAATAATCAAAAGCTAAACTATTCCTTAATAAAAATAGTATAATAAGGTATATGCTAATAGTTCATCAGTGATGACTCAGGGTCCACTGAGAACTGAATTCAAAGAAAGATGTTTATTAATTCAATTTGCAGCAAAATGTGTAAACCACACTCATTCAAGATATTTGTTATATCATTTTTAAATCAAGGCCATCTTTTTTCACAGTGGTAAACGGGAAATGTTTGTAAAGGCTAGACTTAGCATAAAATCTATTGGTTGCTATGGATACCACTTACCACACAGGACTGCATTCTGCGTTAAACTGTGAGTTTCTATAGCCTAAGATTCTGAAACTGCATTTAAAAAAAAAAAAAAAGCTACACTTTTTAATTCTTTTTTTTCTCTCTCTCTAAGGTCAATATTGAAGGATTCGGTAAGTAATAATTTTTGACATTGGTATAGAGACCTTTAGAAGGAACCCTGGTTCTCTTAGTTTTTCCGCATTACAGTTTTTACAGTTGATAATGCTATAATGGTTTCCAGGTTAGGGAATAGTTTTTTTCTGTATAAAAGGAAACATGAGGTGTCAGGATTTTTAAAGGCTTAGCTTAGCATCGTGATGTACTTCACACCATTGGTCACCTGTATCACTTGGAAACCACTCTAATTAAAAATAGACTAATCTTCAGGGAAAAGAGAAATTCTTTGTGTCTTCAGTCACTTACTTCTTCCTTTGTACTACAAGTCTAATTTAGGCAGTGTCTGGTATTATGCATGTGGCCTTTGTAGTGAAGTTCTGTGTAACTAAAGAACAACATGATCTCTTTTCCTTAAGGTCCCAGACTCCAAAGCTTCATCAATGAGATGAAAAGTTTGAACTGTGGTCATTAAATATTCCCTGTGTTTCTCTGTCAAACTATTTACAACAGCATGATAATCAGAAAGAAGGGCCATTCTCGCCACCATGGGAACATTACAGACCTGATCTGCATACAGGATCCATAAAGTTGAAATAAACTTGCCTCATAAAGTGCTAATTGTGTCAGATCTAAGTAAAACTCCCCCCATCATAAATGTTATTAACTGAAGACATTCCTTTTAGTTTCTATCATACAGCAGAATAATTTAAATCTATAGGAATTGCCATTTATAATGCATTTACAGTTGGATTATTTATGGGTGCACTGCACAGCATAAGACACAAAAGAAGTTTAATGGGAATGTCTGGGTCCAAGTCTGAGCAGGTCCACAATTATAAAGCTGGGAAATTCTTAGATACATCCTGTATAGCTAAACCCAAATGGGGAAAAAGGTGGAAGGTTCGTTTCCCATAAATATTTTGGAAAACTGAAGGAAATAATAAATGGAACCCTGCTAAAGCAGGACTTGTTCAGGCAGGAAACAATAGTGTAGCAGGAGACTGGAACAGACTGGAACCAACAACAGACACTCTCAGAACTGCAGACAAGCAATAAGTGATAGCTCAGTTGCAAGTGATTACAGTTCTGGAAGTGGTTACACTCTCAGAAAGTCTTTTGCAAGTAACTTCTTGCTCAGGCAAAATCAGCTTCAATCTGGAGGCTTTATATAGAAAGTCACAAACTGCAATTGGCTGACAGGCAGAGCCTCACATAGGCTGTGAATCAATGTAAAAGCTGATTGGCCAATAGGCAAAAAGGAGAGTACAAGATTACATAGCTTAATGAGAAAGAAATCTCCATATTTTCCCCAGTGACAGATCTGTAAAACTGTAATGAATAAAAGGAGATATTCATTGAAAGCACAGAAGGCGGTAGTACAACTACCTGTTTATTCAGCACAGAACATGTTTCGGGTAAGTACCCTTTATCAAATGTAAGTTGCAAAGCAAACAAAGACATATATATAAAGTCAGATCAAGGACACACCTAAATAAAACCCCACCCATCACCCAGTTTCTGTAAAACTATCAGAGATCAGCTTTCTCCTTCAGCCCAGCACCGGGCCAAAGGTGGATGCCACTGCTAGGTACCCATGCAGAACAATTGGATTGGTGCAATTTATGATATACAGCTTAAAAGCAGGGTCACTTCTGGAAATTTCTCCAAAGTAGAAAAGAAAGTGCAGTGGATGACTTTCCACAACACATCCCGGAGAAGGCAATGAGATAACCCCATAGAGTACAGGTGGGTGGAGGGTTTACACTTCTCAAATCAGAACAAAAGGAAATGAAGTCAGCCAAGAGCTGCCTTTCCAGAAGGGGTATAGTATATAAATTAATGTACAGTATTTACTGCACGATGCATGAATAATGTTCCGTATAGACATGACACTGATCTTCCCATTTGGTGACTGAGTAATACAATGTTACTCCACTTATGGGACACTGTATCTCAGTTTTATTTACATATATTTTTTGTTTGATTTCTTATATGTTTTTGTTTTAATTTATACAGAACCACATAGGAATGAAAGACATATCAGTGCTTGTACTGAACAAGAAAACTGAGCCCCAACACTTCTCTACATCACAGTGTTACCTTTCTGCTAACTGAATGTAATGATAGATTTGGACAGGATTTATTATAAAATGCATTGAGTGTAGAAGAAACTGCATAAATAAAAAATCTATGTAACATAGTTCTGGGATATGCAGACATTAGAATTTAGCTGCATTCAAGCCAACTAGGAAAATAAATAATAAAAATATATTTATTTCCTCATATTTGCCGTCACATGCAGCCAGTCTTGACATGTTCTAACACTTCGCATTTTGACATAAAGTTACTAATAAAAAGTTAATAACGTTAACATTTAATTCATTTACACCAGTAATTCAGTATGTTGGTGCAACTGCCTTTTCAAAAATCGTGACCTAATTTTGTTGCTACCTGCTCTCATTGATTCCGCTTGAGGTTCCCTTGTGTTAATGATGAAGAGTTTAGCTGAACAGATCTACAAAGCATTCATGCATTACATGAAAAGGGACACCACAAATTAGAATTCATGGAGTGATATGGTAAAAAAAAAATCATCTTATTTAAGGGTGGGTGGGAGCAGCACTATGTATAGGGAGAGCTATTTTCCAGTGCTACATAGTGACAGGTAAGTTACTAAACCCCTTAGCAGCAAATCACCATCAGTTGTTGCTTCCTTTACCTGCCCACCAATCCTGACCTGACCAGAAGTGACCATTTTATCAAACTGAATAAAAAGGGTGGGGAATATACCATCCCTTACTGGTTGATTTCCAAGCCTAAAAGTTTTTTTTATTTTATTTTTGTATAATGGTTCACTCAATATAATGTTGGCTGTATGGATTAGTAACATTCCTCAGTGTTCTAATATGTTTTTAACTTACTAAATCTGCATTAGGGTAATATTATTGAACACTATTTATTACAGGCAATTAATAAGTTTTCCTATAGTACACTGCTATCGGAAAATAATTTTCTTGGTAGCAACTACAAGATGTTGGGCTATCCTACCCCACCATTCCCCAACAGTCTCACTAAGCATTCATTAAATGATATTTTTACTAAATGAACTTATAGATGCAGTAAAGCAATAATGTACTATCATTTCTGTTTTTACCATGGTACAATACCTTGCTGGTTTCTCTACATCTTTCAGATTAAGACATCACTTACAGAGCTCACCATGTTTTTTACTTGGTAAAACTTTAAGATGAATTCCTTTCCTTCTGAAGAGTCTCTTCAGCATATATTTCCCAGAGAGCTTGCCTGAAGTCTATGTAAAAACTCAGTTTGTCTCTATGACTTAAACAGGTGCCTTTTCAAGCCACTTTTATGGTACATCACACACTAGCTATAACTACCTTAATGTGTAAGTAAACCCTATTTATAAAGTTTGCCCCATTAAAGTATTGTAAAGTGTAAAAACGATTAGTAAAATCCTCTCTCAACTTTTCATTCTGCAGCACTTGTAATCCCACTGTAAAATGTTCCTCCTTCCTGTAGTGGAGAAGGTCACGCCCCCAACCCCTCTCACATCTTATCTTAAAAAACGACTCCTTCCTAGTCGGAATTCAGTGCCTAGGGGCTTATCAGTGAGAGGAAAGTATCAGATTATTAAGCATGCACTAGCTGAATGAGTTATTGTGTGACCTCATTAGGGGGTGTGGCTTCTCAGCACTATTACAGGAAGAAAGTACACACAGAAATGCAGGGGAGAAAGGCTGCATGATTAAGAGGTGAGAACTGAAAAACACAAAATTGTTTTTACTTTTCAATGTTTATGTTTATCTTTATACATTATAAATATAATATATGTATAGTTTGGTCAATAACTTTACTTACACTTTCAATTATTTTCCTTCTGGAGAGGCTTATATGCATAGCAACTAAAATAGAAACCAGGGTTTTTATCCTTGCCACCAGACAATCATCCCCACCAATAATCACCATTATAATTTCACCCATTGTATTCATTTATATGCTTCACCTATAGCTCGAGGGATTGTACAGTCTTTTTCATAATACCGTTCATCCCAGCAAGTCCGCAGTTCTTAGATGGCTATCATACAACTAAGAAATGAACTTTAAAGGACTTATACTTCTATACATGAAAATGTACAGCTCCTATTAGTTAAGCAATAGAGTGGATAGTGTAATGAACCCTAAAGAAGACAGTTTTGGAAGAAGCTTGAACTGTTTAGATATCTGGGTGTAAGAACATTATATTGCACTTTGCAATTAAGAGTGAGTCACTATAGACATCTCATTGATGAATAAATCTTACATACATATTTTAAATCCCCTGCTGACACATTATGCTATCAGTGTGCAAGGGGAATTAGGGTAAATGGCTAGTCATTTCTTGTTGTCTAATAACCAGAAAGAAGTGAGCCACAGAAGCAGGAACAGTTTTTTTCCTTACCTTTGAAAGAGGGTTGGGGTATGTTTAAAGGACCTATTGGGGGGGGGGGGGGTAACTCTTCTTTTAAAGTTTTTTTGATTTGTCCATTAAACTCATGGGCTTCTGGAGACAAATGGCTTGGCTAAGGATTATTACATTGATTAAGATGGGTTTCTGCTAAAAATGTTTAGTTTATTACACATAATAGACTTGTAGAATAAAAAAAAAATTTCGATATATTTAATATTTTCTAAAGCAGAACAGGTAATATAATTGGGGGGTTGTCTAAATGGGTTAACATTTGAAGTGAATAATTAATTGATTCAGTAACTGGCCCAGTCATTTTATTTTTTTTTTCATTGGAGAGGCTCGCTGAAGAATTAAATTGTCCATATTGAAAGATGACAGAAAATTATGCATGGCTGTTAAACCCAAAAAGGGAATTTGCTGACTGCAAATGATTTTAAATTTACCTCACTGCAACTAAATGTATGCAAGAACAACTGGAGAGCAGAACAGCAAGTACAAATTGGAACACCATTTGCTTTAAGCTCAGTGAAAGATATGATATTCTTTGGTCACTATTACTCACTTATTTTATTTGTTCTGACTTTGTGAATTTGTTGCCATTTATACAGCAAAAGGTGCCAAAGGCCAGGAGTCACTGTTGTGGATGGTCCTGGGAAAAATATCAGTTATACATGAAACAAGGTAAAACAATGAAGATTATATGATGGTCTCTACCCTGGCTTGAAATATTTTGTTGACTGCTCCTGTAACTAACCAATGGCATCTCCAGGTACACCTGATGAAGGGAGGCAATTGTCACCCTGAAACATTGTGTCGTGTCAATTCATTCTGCAATAAAATGGGGATCTCCCCCTGAGATGTTATGGCTTGGTTGTGTTTATATTGAATCTTCAGTGTGGTCTCAGGTACTGGGTCTTGTTTGAGGCATTATTTCATTATGCAGTGGAGATTTAAGTTATTTAATGCTAGAGGCTAAATTATCTATGCCAGCCTATTACTAACTAAATTAACTGAACACTGAATTTAGCATCAGAGAGATGAGGGTGTGGTCCTAACCCCTGCTTGCTCAGATTCCAATTCCTCCTTTTTACACTGAAATGAAGGACTCAAGAAGGCAAAAGGTAAGTTAATTTGCTTTTAGCATAATAGCCAGCCTTTGACTTTAGCTAATCTTCCCTTTGTTCTTGTTTGCTGTAAAGTAAAATTCTGTTTAGTCCCCAAGTCCCTGTATCACAGCTCTGTATGCATGTTTCTCATAAAAAGTGAATTATGTTACTGCCAAAATTGCTGCTCCATTGTGGGAAAAGCAAAAAAGTGCAGTGTTTTTATATCGTTGGCCTACAAAGAAGCATTAGACAGCGAGTCCACAAATAAAGCATGAGTAATCTTTGCTCGCAATAACTTTAAAGGGAACAAAGTTCTGCTGTCATGGCATGCAAGGTTAATCTCCATCAGTAATTGATGTGACTATGGCAACCCACAACAATTTTCAGTTACACTATGTAACAATCCTAGCTCACCACACATAATCTCTTGTTCAATGTGTATATTTTTACCATCCTGGCAATAGGAGAAATGTGAAGCTCCTGTTTACATAATACAGAAACTGTGCTGTTTTAAAGAAATCAAAACAAACAAAAATTCTCCTCTGAAACGGAAATAAAGAAAATACAATATCAGTTTACCACCGACTGCTGAACAAATATTTAACATTGGGAACAAGGAAATAAAGTTAGATTTATTTATATATTATGCTGGCACAGCTTTTTAAGAACTGCTACATAGAGCCAGCAATCTATTTGTTATGTATACGGCTCAGGAAGATGCAGTATCTGGTAAAATAAGCAAATTGATGTAGATACAAGCTGTACCAGCTTCCTATATTTGTTTAAGAATTCTGGAAATGTTTTATGATTCCCTCCTCTCTTTGCGATCCCATAAGTATATGTGATGAATATTTTATATTCCCTTTAAGATGCTTTAGTTGCTTATTTTCCAAATAAATATATAGTATTGGTGTATCTCTGAAAATATTACATTTTAAAGCAAAGTCCTACTACTTTCCTACAAGGAAATTAAACCCCAAACTAAGTTTGTAAACTTGACTACATAGTAACATAGTTATTAGGTCACCCCTTAATCTTATTTTTTCTAGAATAAACAAGCCCAGTTTTGATAATCTTTCTTGGTACTGTATATTGCCCATTCCTTTTATTACTTTAAAAGCCTGAATTTGAACCAGCTCAAGCTCAACCACATCTTTCTTGTGCACTGGTGCCCAAATCTGTACACAATATTCCATGTGTGGTCTGATGAATGCTTTGTAAAGCCGTATAATTATGTTCTGGTCATGTGTGTCTTTGCCTCTTTTGATATACCCTGTGATTGTGTTTGCTTTGGCAGCTGCTCCTTGGCACTTTTTCTCTCTTCATTTCACCTGACATTTCAGTTCCCTCTGTGAATAAAGTGGAAAAAAAACATATATAATAAATTTGCTTTCTCCTGATTTGCGTCTCCATAATCCTCTCCTTATTTTTTAAGGGGTCAACTCTATCACTTTTTAATATTTTTTGTTATTTATGTATAATTTATGCATAATTATGTATAATTAAAGAACATTGTTGGGTTTGTTCTACACTCTTGGGCAATTAATCTTTCTGTGTCCAACTTTTCTGCTTTAATTTGTTTTTTGCCAATTTATTTTGAGTAGTGCTTCTATACTGCCATCCTGTATTAGCCCTGTAAATGCTGTTTTTTTGGCATTTATAGCCACAATACATTTTTATTCACCCACAATGGTTTTCTTTTATGTCTAACTCTTTTATTGCCATATGGTATGTTCCTTCCTCAATGAGTAGTCAAGATTTTTTCTAACTAACCCATTATCATGTGTACTCTTATTATTGAGTGCATTATCCCAGTAAATGATAGTAAGGGCTTCTCTAGACACTATAAAATCAAACCCCAAGTTTTACTCTTGACTTATCCATGGGTCATAGTAAATTTCATAATTGTTGGCCCAAAAACTGTCCTCGACTTACACACGAGTATATACGGTAATAAAATCAAAAATATCAATACCGCACTATCGAATAAATATTATTGATATTGCAATATCAGATGTTTCCCGATATCGCAATGTCGAAAATTCAATTGAAACTTTTCAATCTGTTTATTTCTATGGAAAATCCAAAATATCGAATGAAAAATTCAACAATAACGCAATATTGAATATTTGATATTGTGATATTGAAAAAATCGATATTGCAATATCAAATTTAATTCAAACACAACAAATGTAAACTAGCATGTCGGACATCAATTGTGGGAGAGGTTATGGAATCTTTTTTGGAAAAAATAATTCTTCATCACCTAAAATGTAATGATCTTGTAGGATTTATTACTAAATCCAAAGCCAAACTAATTAGGTAACATTTTATGATTGGGTAACAAAAGTGATAGAGCAGGGTGATGTTTCTCACCAGATATGGGAAAGGTGTTTGACACTGTCCACAGGGGCATATTTACTAAAGTCACATTGCTCACATCTCCAGATATTGCCAGATATTGCCATAGATTTAGTGATATTGGATGATATCCCTGTAGTCTATTTATTATTATGCGGCAATAGCACTGCTAGAGCGTTATATGCATTTATCCCAGCGATATCGATATCTGTAGAAGCAGTGGTTCCAGTTGCGTCTATGGGGATGGATATAGGTATCAATATCGATATAGATATCCATGTGTATATCGATATCGATAAGTTACACTTAAAACATAACTCGACTACAGTCCCATTGAAAGTAATGGATAACGCCACCCAGAGAGTGGCGATATATTAAGCAACAGAAATAGCCAAAAAAAAACCAAACACTTATCTTAGTAAATAATGCAGAACAGCGTTAAATCAGGTGATATCGATACACAGAGATAGCCACTGCGATAATGCCTTCCAGTGCTTTGATAAATAGGAGATACTATCGATATTCGACTTTAGTAAATGTGCCCCATATATGTGTGTTACATTAAGCTGCTTCAGAAGCTACTCTGTTTAAAGTTGAATGCAAAAGTATTTGTTTCTCCCAGTTAAACTTCAGATTTGCCAGTGATGTCTGTGGTGAAAAGTGTGCCTGAGCACTCTCAAAATTTCAAGCTAAGGACCAAGTAATTTGAACAGTTCTGTATACTAAAATAAAATCTGAGAAGTATAGTAATTAAACAAAAAGTTTTCAGAGTTTGATTAACTATTCATTTGTGCAACATAGGATTGATAAAAAGGTAAATCAGGAGAAGATAAGGGGAACAAAAGAGAGCAATATAAAAAGGATAAAACAACAAAAAATATTTACAACTAGGTTTAATTTTGATACTACATTGATCAATCAGAAAATCAATAAGAAACACTGTCCTGTAATGAAAATTGGCCCAGAGTTCAGTAAAGATTTATTGAAAAATTTCACAGTCAAAAAATGTTACCAGCAAGTTATATGTTCGGAGTTCAAGAAATAATAGACATTTACCTCTTTGGACAGATCACATTGAGGCACTTTCATTGTCAAAGAACAAACATAACAGCTGGCAATTTATAGACATAGGGAGATATAAAAGTCACAAACTACAGGAAAGGAATACTGTATTAATTGCTCCACCAGTTGTAAATGTAACTTAGCAGTGTTTTTGATCATTCGTCCCTGCAGGATTCAATATATTGGCTGATCAACAGATATGCCTGGAAAGAGAATAGGCAAACAAGTTACTCTTATTGTAAAGACTTCCATATAAACACAGCTTGCCTACTCACTATGTACTTATTTACCGCAGAGATCCATGCAGTGTGAAAATCAATGGAAAATATATCAAAGCTCAGATGAATTATTGTTTCTCCTCAAATATAAACATTCCAACTAAAAGTTTTATTCTACCAGTGACAGAATGTAGATGTAAGTTTGCCAGTTTTAGCTAGGGAACTTTAATCTGGACCCTTGATCGATAAAGTTAGCCCCCAGAGTAGGGTTGACCTATTTTCACTTAATTCCTTTAGTTTCCTAAATATACAATAACCCTACTCCATGCCATTTTGACAGCACCACTAGTGGCTCTTGGTCTGAAATGTATGACATCCCTAGCTTCTGCATGTGTGGTATGACCAGCACCCAGTGTTCCAGACTCCTCCTCATTCTTTGTCCATATACAGGAAATACAGGAAAACTGATACATCAAGGTATGTCAAAGTTTAAGTACAGTATGATCCTTAAAAATAGAAGTATAGCACTAAAAATAAACCACGCTGATAAATAATACCTGCTTCATATTCTTAATTACATGCATCCATTAAATAATTAAGCAGAATATTTCAGCAGTCACTGAGTTTTACTTTTATATATATAAAAAAAAAAAGTATTGATAATTTATCCCCTATTCCAGACTCCATTCCAGTAATTTGAAATAATAAATTTTTGGGAGAGATTCAGATCCATTGCTTTATTTTGTTTCTGTTTTTTTTCACAGAGCTTTTGGATTTAGATTTGAAATTCAATTCAGATTTTTTTTGTAAATAGACATATACTGTCACATTTAGACTGGCGTACTTTTAGGATGCGTTCTATATATAAGTAATAGCCACTTACGAGCCACTTTTCTTCCCTGTGTGACTACTCATGTTCAGTTAGTATTGCTGCTAATTCGGTCACATTGTTCAAGTGTGTGTCCATACACGAGCTTTTTTTTTTTTTTTAAACAGTGTTGGGGTTATTCACTAAAGTCCAAATTGTTGTGTATAGGTGTGAATTCGCCAGAAAAAGACAGTCGCAATAGGCTGCTACTGTTGCAGTCGCATCTTTATGAGAATATTGTTGCAGTTAGAACTTTATTATGGGAAAATTGTCGCAATCTTAACTTTCAAAAATTGTTGCGACTTTACAATGGGGAAATTGTCGCTGTTTGAGAATTTGACAGTCGAATTCGCACCTTAATGAATAACCCCCTCAGATGTTTAATTCCCTCTTTTAAGACCTTTCTCACAATTGTTCAGAGGATCCTCTGATGGTTTCAGTAAAATCCCAGGAGTGGATCTCCAACCATAATCTAGCAGGTATGATAACAGGTAATATTTCACTAGAATTCCCCTTTAAATTCCCAACACAAATTATTGAGAATCGAATGAATCAAAGAACAAAGTCAGTCCACTTAAATATAGGACATTTGTATTGAAATTCATTTCATAATCAGCTTTTATTTCTAGCATTTTTTTTAGTTTCATTATCATTCAGCAATTGTAATGACGCGTAGTTTAGGGGAAATTATGATTAAAATAAGAAATGCAGTTACAGGAAAGCTCTTAGCAAAAAGAACAAATTCAATAAACTATTAAAGTCTATATGAGAAATTATTTGTTTTAAACAATTATGATAGTATTGGCTTGTGAGTTACATTGTAATGATTCACTACAGCATTAAAAAAAATTTCTTATACACATTGTCATTTATATTTATTAAGCCAAATTTTATTATTCACATTATCAACTTAATATGGAGAAGTTGTGGCCATTATGGGGGAAATGTATCAAGTGGCAATATCACAATTGTACAAAGGGCATTAAGTAATGACAGATATTCATCATATGAAAGTGCCCCTCGTGATAAATTACACTTTTCACAGTTTCAATTTTGGATCCTTTTTCCACTAATGACTGGCTTTGTTTAAAAAATGTTAGCAAAATGTTAGCAGTTAATGTTTGTGTCCTTTTTTTAAGACTGTGGACTGGTTTGTGTAAAAAGTTAGCAATGTTGCATCTTTTATTACAGTAATCAATCATTAATGTAAAAGGAAAGGACACAAATGTTAATTGCTAACATTTTTTAAATGAACCAGTCATTAGTGTAAAAAAAAAAAAAGGACACAAACAGTAATTGTTAACATTTATTACATTAACCAGTCATTAGTGTAAAAAATGGACGCAAAAAAATGGGAATTGCTGATGTTTTTACACAAATGCACAACGGCTTCTCTAACATCAGGGTTCAGTCAGGTGTTCATTTTAATCGAAAAGAGGTTCCGGCACTCCCAACGGTTAAAAACAAAAATGTATTTAATTAGCAGTAAAAGCAGGATACATGAAGTAAATCCACAAACAATTAAAAGCAGATAGTGGCCCCTATAGTAGTGGGGGGGACCACTATCTGCTTTTAATTGTTTGTGGATTTACTTCATGTATCCTGCTTTTACTGCTAATTAAATACATTTTTGTTTTTAACCGTTGGGAGTGCCGGAACCTCTTTTCTATTGTATTCAGCAGTCTTGGCATTGTTCCAGAGCACCCTGTCTTTTCATTAAAGAATTTCACAACATGGACTACCCATGGGATTGAGCACACCGACCAGTTTATTTCTTCATGTTCATTTTAATCCCTAACATTTTTCTTGAAAGGGCTCTAAGCTTTTTTACATCAGTAGAGTCTGCTATCAAACACTGATTTTTGCAAAAATGCAGCTGGGGCAATATGGATGCAAAGTGAATAATAAATTGCTAATAATTGGACACAAAGTACATAGAGAACAAGCACACACCTGGTGCATCATGTAACATGCACTGTAAACAGGAAGTGTAGGAGTAGGTTCCATTGCACTAGACTAGAGCCAAACCAACAAGTAACCCTCCTGAGTGTACAGACAAGATAGACCGCTCTCATTCAGCGATACTCATTTTACAAGGCAGGCTGCCATGCCTGACTGAGTTCATTGTGCTTATATATATTAGTATTTGTAGGACTAACCAGTACCATTTAAACATACATAGTTTTATACTTGATGAAGTGTTGGATTAAGGGGTGTCAAATTCCATTTAATTAAAAAAAAAAATGCTGCTTATGTTTTGTGCGCTTTAAAACTGTCCATGTAATAAAATGATACAGTTAAATGGACATCATCATCCAAATAAAATGTTTGTTCCAGTGCCTGAAAGCAATTTGTAATGTGTAATAAATAGTATAATCAATAATTGTGAACAGTGTTATTATTTCTTTTTTTTTAAGTTATAGTTATTGCCACTTTTCCTGCATGTATAGGACAGTGCATGGCCTTGTTCTCTTATTTCCCTCAGGTATACTAAATCTCTGTATAATAGCACAAGTCAGACAAGACTGGAACCTTTTTTAGATATTACTATTCAGATGATATATTTTAACAATAAGGTTGATGTCATACTCTGCATATTGCCGCACACATTTCATTCCACACCTGTGCCAAATAGACTCACATATCTGTCCAATGACTTGTCTCGCACTGCTACTGGGTACTAAGTTTGCTGGCTGCACTGACCTTCTGGATCAGATAACCGGATTTATTTCCCATTTTCTAGAGGATATCTTAACAAAAAACTATTTTCATTTTGATTGTAGTTTCTATTTTAAAGGTTAGGAATCTTAGTGGTTGTTATTATAGTGCTGAGTTTTGCTCATATATATACATGCACAGATTCAAGTCCAGTTGCAATGTGAATTTGCATTCTATTGATATGGTTATTTGTACTTACGTATATCCATTAGCATTAATTTTGCCACCCTCCTGTATAGCCCAGCAAAATATAATGATACCGTATACACAACACTAATATAAAATATAATGATACTGTACACATGCTGACTAACATAACTCTTAACTAAGGATAAAGTGAAATGTGCAGATTCATGGGAAAAAAGTTGACTAAGAGTAAATTAATTGTGAGAAAGACCTTTAAAACATGAAAGTACAGCAAAAGATAAATCTATTTTTAGAGTTATATTTTTCTATGACTTTATGCAGATAATAACTACTACACACTATAGTATATATACTATATAGATATTTTTTACATTTGTCACCTTAAATGTAAATCAGATATTATAAACAACATATACAGTGAATGAATATTTCACCAGGCAAAACACATTATATACTGTATATACTGTATAATAGCATGCATTCATTTATTAGGATATTATCTTTGAAGAAAGTTTAATATTACTTCATATTACATTAGGAGTTCATTATACTATTTAATATACATTGCTGTTTATAGAAAGGAAAAGAAAGCATAGCTATATCTTAAAAGCTATTTTCCTACTCTAATAGGGCGAAATATAATAAACTAGAAAAGGCCGATCTTGGCCTTTTCACTTTTATCCCGAGTAGATCTTGGCTGTTTGGTAAAAATCGATCGATATTTTTCAATTGATTTTTACCAATTGAAACTTTTCGATGGAGTTTTTTTATTGGATTTTTCAATGAAAATTTAGCCATACTTTACAATAGTAATATGGCTACCATTCCATCAAAAAATCTGATAAAAAAAAACTCAGTAGAAATGTATCAATTGGTAAAAATCGATCGAAAACTATCAATCGATTTTTGCTGATCAAACAGCCGAGATCTCACGGGATACATTTGAAAAGGCCAAGATTGGCCTTTTCAAGTTTATTAAGTTTCACCCTTAATTTCTTGTTAAAATGTAATTTTAGTATGAATGGCATCTTTTACTGATACAAGTGCATCACTCATCGTATTATATTATAAAGCTATAATCATACAGTTTGACATGTTCAGATGTGTGAAGTAAATGGCAAACATGAAAAATGAAGTGCACAACTTACTGATAACTTTTAAAGATCTTTCCAGCTCTTAAAACATCTTTGCAGTATAAATGGCATAACCTTGAATGAAAGACTATTTTGAAACTTTTCTTGCATCAGTTCCTTTGATTCAACAAGCCATTGGCAACCAGCATATCAGTTCATCTGAACTATCACTCTTTCATTCTCTACTTAACTCAGTGGTAGGACGCTAGGATAATAGTCTCTAGCAATGAGAAGACCATTAAAAATGAAGACCAGTTGCAAATGGTCTTAGAATACAGCACTATTGGGGTTATTGGCTAAAGTCTGAATTTTTGGGTAAAGGTGTGAATTCCCCAGTTAAAGATAGTCACAATAGACTGCTACTGTTGCAGTTGCGACTTCATTATGGGTATATTGTCACAGTCGGGACTTTAAATTTGTTGGGGATTTGCTATGGGAATCTGCTGTTTGAGGATTTGACAGTCGAATTCTCACTTTAGTCTATAACCCTCTATACATCATAGTAAAATTAATTCAAAAAGCTCAAACTTTATAAGTCAGCGTTAGCCCACTCTATGCTTTTCTTCTGACAGACAAGCTATAATATAATGCACTCCTTAGCATATTTCCTTTCAACTGTCATTTAGTATAGCTGTGTTATTGAAAGAAGAAAATTGGAAGTGAAAATAAATAAGGAACCCAAATAATGCATATCCTCAATAAGCACACTTGGAAAATGTGTCTAATGGTGTTAATGTATAAAAATAAAATGGTACGGTAGAATTATTATACCATAAAGAGACCTTTGAAGCCAGTATGTCATCGAGTCTGTTACCATATTGTGCTGCAGTTTTTTCTATTTTTTGCAGTTTGGGGAATATCAGTGTTTGCAACTGATATATGAAATTTTCAACACAAAGGCCTATTTTAAAAAGTAAAATTAAAACCGATATAAACCAAAGCATTAGAGAGGCAGATAAAAGCATCTGTGTAAAAAAAAAAAAATTCCCATTTGCAATTCCCTTTAATGCCATAATGAAAATGTAACACTGAGTGTAGGTTCTAGTTTAAATATGAGATCAGGAAGACTGTAATCATTTTACTTAATAATACTTCTTCTTTGGATGTTCTCTATATTTCATCAAATAGATCCTCATATTTATAATTGAGATTTTTTTTTTTTTTTTTGCTTCAAGAACATGTGAAAATAATGCTTTGCACAGCCTGGATTCATTTAACCTTTTTAACTTTATCTTTTGGTTAATGTCTAATTATTTTTATTATTCTTGTTCTTTCCGTTTATGAATTCATTCACTTGGTTGAAATAGACTATGCACTCAAATGGGGGAATTTATAAAAGTAAAAATTTATTTATCAAGCATTTCTAGGATATTTAAAGATTGAAAATAACTTTTTGATATAAAAAAATGCATAAAAGAGTTATTTCTTACATGGCAAAAAGAGTATTTTTAAATAGACAATACCGACATAATCAAATAAAGACTGTTCCTCCAGCAATAGGCCTTTAAAAAACCTTTTCGACTTTGATAAATATTCAGTTTTTTTTTGCAACAATGTAAACTAAACAATCGCAACTAAAAACAAAATACCCTAAGCTACATTTGGATCCATTTAAAATAATTAAAACTACATGTAAGCGATTAAATTAAATAAAACACAATTATCTCCTTTGTGCTACTGTAATAGTAGCAATATGAAAAGAATTAGTTTGATCTAAACAAACCTCATCTAGTGAGTGTCCCTAGGACTCCCACATCTCCCTCCAACATCACCCCCCACTTAGCACTAGGCTCCCTAAAAAATAAGAGGTCCCTGGGACCCCTATCCCAAACCTTTACCAATGCTCCCAATGTGGGAGAATTGGTATGTTTATGTATTGTTTATGCCCCCCTACCTCATTGTCTTTGTGGGATGGGGGGCATAAACAAGTCTAGTAGGGGTCCCTGGTACCACTTCCCCTCCATTCCCACCAACCCCAATGCAATCATTAAAAAATGCAAGAGCAGCATTGATCCCCCAACCCTACCTAGCGCTGGGGAAGGGTGGATAGATAGGGGTCCCAGGGACCCCTTCTTTTGACTTTTGCATGCCCCATACCCCAAACGTATAGGGGTAGGGGGAAGAGAAGCAGCTCGTAGTGCTTAGTGATCTCCCCACCTAGCCTAGCACTAAGTGGGGTTGTGATGTTGGGGGGAGGTGTGGGGATCTTAGGGGTCCCCACTACATGGGATTTGTTTGAATCAAACTAATTATTTCCATAGCACTACTATTATAGTAGCACTATGGAAATGATTGTCTTTAATTCAAATTAACTGCTTACATGCTGGTCATACATTAGTAGTGCTAGGTAGGGGGGTGATGTTGGGGGGATGGGGCACAAAGTTGGGGTGGTGGGAGTCTTGTGGACCACAGGACCTCCACTATTGGGGATCACAGTGCTGCAACACTAAGTATAGTATTTAAGGCTTGAGTTACCACTACGATAATGATTATTGCAGCAGTAACTAATAGATAAATGGGACTTGGGCTGGTTTTTTTTTTATTAATTTCTTATCAGATTTGTTTTCCCTGATTTTTATGACATTTTTTTGAGTAGAGGAGAAAAGAAATTTGATCAAAATGAATTAAATTGAATAGAATAAAATAAGCCAAAATGCACCCACTAAATCTTTAGTAAATATCCACCCTTTGAATGAGCACAATAGACTTAGAGATTTCCATATTGAAAACAGTGAAAAACAACAACCACATTCGATCCAATATGCACTTACTTGTTTTACTTGTCTCTATTAGCTAGAGATATGCCAATCACTGCCGAACTAAGAAACATTAGCATAGATACATTGGCTTCTATTGACAGTAAAATTCATTTATTTTTCTCCCAGAACAATACATTTATCACCTGTTCTTGGATTATTTAACAATTTGAAAATATTTCTATAAATATGATTGATGAGGTATTAAATGTCCAAAATAGATAAATATGGTTTTCAGACAACTTTATTTTCAGAAAATGGACATTAAGGTAAAAAAAATATCTGTGGTGTAAAAACAAGTTAATGTGCAATGCAAGCAGATCTGTAGCAATGTAGCGCAAACATGTGTCTAAAAAAGTTATGATAGATGGCAAGACAGATAAGTGAATAATATTTTGCTCCTGCCCTTTAGAGATTTAGAAAAAATATGCTTTTTTGCCTTATCTTAGAGGTTGGAGTATTTAAAGTAAAGCACAGTGTTTATCTGTAACCCTATGCAATAACTACAGTAAAGATTTCTAAACTTGGTGCAGTCATGACCTTGAACTACCCTTTTCTTCTTGTTGAGGTCATGTGAAGGGTTCTAATATAACCCACTGAATGCTTATGAAATCCTAAGAGCATTCTTAGTAGAATGACCCAGGCATCTTCAGATATACAGATATATCTTTTTGCACAAAATTATATTTGTACAAACCATGGTGTTTTAATAAAGCTACAAATTTCAATCAATATCTGTAATAAGCTGCCATTTTGGAAAAAAATGAGGTTTTCACAGAAACAACATGTTTTTACAATCATCACAAAGGGTAACTCCAAGCAAACATAACAACCTACAAAGGGAGTAAATCATTGTACATTATTGTAATTGTTTTCAAATGCTTTTTGTTAATATTAATGTATTATTAGTACATTACAGCTGGATTATTTAGCAACTTATTTAACCAATAAAATATTATATTCGCATTTTTCCTGTAACATATATAAAACTTTGTAAGTCTATCTTATATGTATATTTTATTGTTTAGTTAACTCAATTGGTTCATGTCATTTCATTATTTATCATTTTATATATACTTCCCATTGATGGATGATTATTATCTTTTAATAGAAGGCTTACCCTTATCCTATAAATACTTTTTCTATGTGTTCTACTTGTCAGATACATTTCTACCTAATGAGTTCCCACAGTGATGGAAATACCATGTAGAAGATACACTACAGTCAAGGAAGGGAGTGTCCAGACAGGATTATTAGGCTGACAGCTGTCTGTCTGTAAATAATTTTCCCACCTCATTCCAGAGTTTAGGTTTGCAATTTATTTCTAGAATCAGAACACCACTGGATAACAGACACATTCTTAAAAATAAAATATCATATCCACGCTTTTCTGCCATTTAAAGTAGATAGATATCCATTCTGTCTGTTTATAAATTCCAAAGTGTTATTTATTTCTAAGCATGAGATGTACAGATACAGAAAGATAGCAGTATTTTCTGCATGAATACACGAGATATATTTGTTGGTATATTATTTCTTCTGCAAATGGGGAATTACATGCCTAGGGAAAATCATTGGTGTGAATTAATGGTATGAGATGTGATTTCATTTCTGGTTTATAAGAGTCCTTATTTTGTTTATGGTTTAGCCAGTGAAGCAATGTTTATATCTTCCCAAGCTTCTTGCCAATTGCTTTACATCCTCCCAAGCTATAGGCCCGTTGTGCCACCACTATTTTGTGCAAGTAATCAGTTTAATTCTTGCTTTCTCATCTTTTTAGATATAGTCAATTGTCGTTTTTTAAGGACTAGTAAAACCAAGAAAGAAAATCTTATGTGAGTTGGTATAGCAAATGTTAGTACTGTTAAAATGTTATATTTGAAGTTGATTTTATAAATTTGTATCCTAGAAAGTCTAATTTGGCTGCATCTAGCAGAGAGAAAGAACAAATAAAAAATATTTTTGCAAGTACTGCTTAGAATGAATATGTAAGTATATTTTTATTTATAAAGCTCCACTGGGTTACACAGCACTGTACAATCCAGGGTTGAGAATGGGCAGTCTTAGTGAGGGGTTCCTGAAGAAGGTTACCTTGTAAAGAGATGGCTAGGTGCATACAAGCATAAAAGGGAAGATATGTAGGGAGGGGCAACAGAGTGAAGCGATTTAAATGTCAAAAGTAAGACACTGTAAATAATACATTTATTAACTGTGAGCCAACAGGAGATGAGAGGGAGATTATATTCTAACAGCAGAATTTAGAATAGATTGGGGAAAGATGGAAACTGAAAGGCCAGGAAGAAAGGCATTGCAATACTCCAAGCAGGGCATGCATGAGGATGTTAGCAGTGGCCTCTGAGAGAAATGGATGGATCTTGGCAACATTACGAAGGAAAAAGCAACAGTGTTTAGCAGTGGTAACAATGTGCTTAGAGAAGGAAATAGCAAAGTCAAAAGTCACCCGAAAGGCAGCATGCAGAAGTAGCAGGGTCAATGATGACATCATCAACTGAAATGGAAAAGGAGGGAGCAGGACCAGGTTTAGGTAGGAAAATAATCAGTTCAGTTTCATCAAGATTGTTTGAGATGGCGCTGGGCCATCCAAGAGGAGACAGTCAGGAGACAGAGATTTTAGTATTGATTTCAAGTGTTAGTGCAGTAGCAGATAAATAAATTTGCAATTCCAAATAGCAATTTTCTTTCTTTGTTGTTACTGGGACTTTAAATTACATTATCAGGTAGTGAAATGTTTGGAAAATGTACAAAATGCAAGGCATTTTAGTGATTTCTGATTTTTTTTTTCTAAACATTTAAATATTATGTATCATAGCAATTTCATTTGGCTTATTTATCTCTGTTCAGTATGTTTCAAGGGATATTATCATCCAGTAGTCCCCACTTTTTAAATGATTCTACTTTATTTCTGGCACATCCACAAACTGCACTGTTCTTTTTTACTGAATTCATGCTTGATTTAAAAAAAAAAAAAAAAAAATATATATATATATATATATATATATACGTATATTTAAAAAAACAGTTACACAAAATTTTAAATGCTTCAAAATCATTTTTAGTTACTATATACATTCACTTTGTGCTTTCAAAAATTCTTAATTGTTTATAGAAAGTAAGATATTTAATTTTTTTTCCTTTGTTCACATCTCCTATGTCAGACAGTGTAATGAAAACATGTCAGTCTGTAGCTTCTATCTCAGCTACATAATGTAGAAGTTAAATGCAAGTACAAAAAAAATACACCAAACTTTCACTATTATCAAGGTTCGGGTTATATGTATATGAACACTAAATTTAATGTTTATACTTGTACTTGTAAGCTTTTAGTTACAATGCAAATTATTTACATTGGTAATACATTTATACATTCCTATTGAAATCTCTCTTTTCATCTATGCCAGTTAGTCCGGCCCCTTGACACAGCGAGGTTCTGTTTAACTGCATTTGATTTGGATTTTGCATTTTGACTGTTTAATCAGCTATAAATGCACTAACTATTTTAATCAGCACAATTGGCAATAATTGGTAACTGTAAGTGTTACAGTGATGACCTATTGAAGATGTTTTCTAAAATAAATGGAATATATATAAACTGTGTCTATTGCAAGCATGAACAAGTGTTAAAGCAATGTCCCATTAACAGGGTTGGACTGACCCAATGGAGTCAGTAATCAGTTTGGGAAGCCTCTGGGGCCCCAAGTGGGCCAGTAAAGTGCACCCTGGGCCCACCTGGCAGCTGGAATCTTCACCTCCCTCACCTTTTAAGTGATGTTACGTGACGTTGGCCAGTGAGGGAGGGGTCTCCGCTGGGTCTCACTCGCCCAGTCCGACTCTAATAAAGGAGAACTATAGTGTTAATAAAATTGATGCTGTATTCTAGTTATGCTCAACCTACAGCCTGCGGGCCATGTCCAGCCCATGATGGTCCGAATTCTGAAGTCCTAATTGTTGTGTATAAGTGTGAATTCGCCAGCTGAAGTCACAATAGACTTTTACTGTCGCAGTCGCATCTTTATAATGAGAATATTGTTGCAGACGTGACTGTACTATGAAAAATTGTCGCGACTTTGAAGTGGCCCGTGACACACGTGTTGAAAATTTATATGGCCCCCCAAGCCAAAAAAAGGTTGGGCATCACTGTTCTAATTGATATAGAAGAGTAGCAGCAGACTTACTGAAATCTGCTGCATGATAGTCTGCAGTTTGAAAATCCTGTGCTTACGATCATTCAGTGAAACCTCCCTATGAAAGCCTTCTGTATCTGACATACAACATCACAAAGTTCACCAAAATACCCACTGGAGTGTAGATGCAGAGTGTCTTTTTTAGACTTGCACCTGTGCTTCGGTGAGTGTTTCAGCGAAATTATGAAGGGGGCAGGTACGTTGTGATGGTATATGTCACATACAGAGGTCTCCAATAGGGGAGTTTCTCTAAATGATCATGGGCACAGGATTTTTAAAATGTAGCCTATCGTGCAGTAGATCGGAATGTATGCTGATATTCTTCTGTATCAGTAAGTCAATTTTTAACATTTTAGTTCTCCTTTAAAAATGTTTTTTAAAATAAGTTTAGTATTTATTTATTGTTTAACTTTGTTTATTATAAGCAAGAATATCACAGTATAAACATATATTTTAATCCATTTCTACTGTAAGCTCTGTAGGGCAGGGACCTAAATCCATCACTGGAATGATGATGTCATCTATCAGTTGGCTGTGGTATGGAGTATAAAACGGGTAATTCATTACATTGCTATTATGCAATCCATTTCTAGATCTGGCTTTATGTCTTGTTGGTAAATTAATCTTACCTAGATAACAAAGCATAAATATGCATTTTATATATAATAATTCAGAGGGAATAGTGCTCCTTTAAAGGAACCAGTCTGCAGTCCAGTCTGCAAAGGTTTTTTTCCCATCTACCTGTCACTGTTAAATAAATTAGTTTTGCAATGCATGTTATTTAATTATTTTCAGTGATTTTGAATTTATAATCACTTTCCTATTAAAGTCCCACCCCTCTCACCCACCTCCATTTCAGCTGATCATCCTGGAATCAGTGACTTGATCCACACACTTCAGAATTCTTTTTAAAAAAATGAAAGAAGCAGGTGTGCGTTCACTCTGTGAGATTGCACATTTGCAATTTTCTGATTGGTTATTCAGAATTCTTAAGATTTTCAGTATAATACTTGACTAAAGGTTCCAAAATGAACTGCTGTAGGGAAAGTAAATAGAAAATAGGAGCTTCAGCAATAAACTGGTTTTATATTGAGAAGGGGTGGAAATACACAAATTATATACTACAAAAATATATATTCACCAGTGACAAGAAGACAGGGAAATCATTTTTGGTGACTAAATATTCCTTTAACTCAAATTACTTTTTTGTTAATAAAGTTGGAAAGACTGCTGGTCTTTCCAACTTTACGTGAGAAATCTCATTTTGTTCTTCTGAGGTTTCTTTTGAGATCTCGAGATTGAGTTTTTTGATCTCGAGTTTTTGCATTTTTTTCCATGGAAAGGTAGCCATACTTTACACTAGTAGCATGGCTACCTTTCCATTGAAAATATTGAAAAACTGGTATAGAAAAATTCGATCTTGAGATCTTGAAAGAAAATGAGATTTATCTTGGTAAACTTGGAAAGACCCAAAGCAGTCTTTCCGACTTTAAGAAATTTTGTCTGTCTGCCTGCCTACCTACCTATGTATCTGTCTCCTTATCATGCTATTTATTGTGGTGGTTGTTCATCTGTAGAATATTATGATTCTCAATGCTTAAGTTGCCAAAATTTTGATAATATCTCCAGCAAGTACTATAATTATAAGCTTTATAAGTAGTCATTATATTTTTTGTCTGC
Organism: Pipa parva; assembly: GCA_019650415.1. Taxonomy (NCBI): domain Eukaryota; kingdom Metazoa; phylum Chordata; class Amphibia; order Anura; family Pipidae; genus Pipa; species Pipa parva. Next base: position 41,759 of record WMED01000149.1, read on the forward strand.
GAATGCCTATGCAAAATATCTCAAGCAAATATGTATATTATCTTCATAATATAAAGATTCAGCTCTGAAATCTTTCCTAATAACACTTAACATGATTCAGAAAAATGTTGAGAGCATGGAATATTACTCAGAAAAGCATTATGGCTGCTCATGGCAATTAACAAAGCTACAATCAAAATGTTTCCCTTTTTAGTTAATATCTCACTCACATAAAGTATTTACATGGGACAGTACAAGGCTATGTGCAGCACATCTGACACACCAGATGGGATGTGCATCCCAGGCCATATGGTTATTCTATAGCAACAAGTATTTTGTATCCATGCACTGAATCTTCTTAAAAATTCAGACCTGGGTTGTAAAATGTATGAGATGAACATTTTTGGCACAATGTGTGCATGCAAGATGAATGAAAAGATGTGGAATCCTCTCTCCTGACAGCTGAATCAGACTCGATCCAAGTGTTCCACAGTAAAATTTGTTGATACATTTTAAAATACGTTATACTCATAAAAAGAAAGGATTTTTGTTTGCATTATCAATTTGATTTAGCTTCAGATGGTTATTGTTATACAACAGAACAACAAACAAAATTGGAGTTGTGCCGGCAAAAGAGCAGGCCACATAATTTTATTGTTTAAATATATCTATATTTGCAGGGTTATGTTTATATTATATATATATACTGTATATATATATATATATATATATATATATATATATATATATATATATATATATATATATATATGGATTGTTGGTTTTGGAATTAATCTACCTCCTAGCAGTCCTCCTTCTACTAAAATGCACTAGTTTGTATCTCTGAAAATGGGAG